>NC_069458.1:3908617-3924639 GCF_026875155.1 Cherax quadricarinatus | reverse complement strand
TCCCCCTAGGTTCCTTTCTCCTTTTTTCTCTTTCCTGTATCTTAGCACTAATGAAGCTTCTAAATTTTTCCCCATTATTCCTAAATTACTCCAGTGTCCATCCAAAACTGGTATTCCTCCATACTTACAAGAATACTTAAACTACCAGGGTAAAATGAAAGGGATATATCATAGAAAATGGGGGGTTTTAAATTTCCCTGCTCTGCTCAAGCTGTAAATAAATCGGAGCGTTTGATTCCTGCTTTGTTTAAACAGCATGTATGAAAGAAATCGGAGGGTTCTATGCCGGCTCCGACCAAACAGTAAGTTGGAATGGCATCCCTGGACCATCCACTCTTTCACCGAAAAAATAAGAGTTTTCCTACAACAGTTCCCTTGATATAATAAATAGAACTCAATGAAACAACTTGTCATTGGAAAATCTCGGGTCCCTAGAGTGCATTCCTCCAAATCTTTTCAAGCTCACAAAGATGGCAGAATTAATAGTATATCCTGCCTTGACTTAACTTACAATAAATTGAGACTATAACAATAACCAATCTTTTAAATACCTGTACTGCAGTCCTACCCCTTTTTAAAGGGGGGCTCCTTGGCGTGATGAAGAGGCTCTTGGTCTGAGGAATTAGCCCTGTTGGTTCCTTCCTCAGACCGAACCTAATTACCCCCATTCTCCCCTCCCCTATCCCATCCTCCCATCCTCCCCTTTTTCCATTCCTCCTCCTCCTCCCCACCCCTCCCTTTTGCCCTTCCTCTTTTTGGCCTTTGGGATTTCTCCCACAGGCGCGCTAGTTCCTAGGTAGGGGAAAAGGGAAACACCGGGGTCCATCCCATTCCGTTGAGGTTCTTGGCGGTGGCGTAGTTTGCCGGGTGGAATCTGGATTGCCTGGGGATGTCCCGATCCCTTCCGGTATCCCAGAGTAGCTTTGGGTATCTTTCGGGCGACAGGTGTATTCTGGAGGCCGCCTTTGGGATTCGGGGGGTGGTGGCCAAAGGAGGTATGCTTTGTGGCAGATATCCAGCTGCCCTCTTTTTTTGTCCAATGATGTAGCTGGGCAGATGTGAGGTTGCTATCCTGGATTGCTGGTTTACTGGCATGAAGGGTAGGGTATGGCACGGGTTTTCCATGCCACATCTGCACTACTTGGGGGTGTTGGGGTTTCCTCTTGGGTGCGTAGGGTGATTTCCAGCCCTTTCATTCCTCCTAGGAACTATTCCTCCCTGTTCCCCCCTTTACTTTTTTTTTTTTGTTTTTTTTTTCTTTTCATTCTTTTTTTTTCTTAAAAACAAAAAGAAAGAAGAAAACCTAACCATGGAAGCCCTAGTCCATGAACTTGTACCCCTGGCCCCTTACTGGTACCGCACCCGTTCTGACCCTGCGTTCATTTTTTGACCACTCTTTGGACACTCCTGATGCCCCTGTACCTCTTGCTGGTGCTGTTTCATCACCAGCTTCAGGTACCATGGCCCTCGACTGACACCTTCGTTTTGTCTGACCTCTGCCCTCCTTTGACTATGCTTCTGGCCTCTCCCTCTACGTGCAACAATTTTCGACTCGCCAGCCCGTCCCACGTCGGACCAACTCTGGTCCTACTTCTAAATCCCCAATGACAATATCCTGATGATGTTACTTTGTTACCTTCCCTTTTCTACTTGGAAAAGACCAACACATTATGCACTCCCTCTCCACGCTCAGTTTTGAGCCACACATGGACTAAATTCTTTACTTTATGACAAACTTCTTCTGTTGCCTATCTTTCCTACCATAGTATTGGCAAAGTGCTCCTACACCATGTTGTAGAGATATTTCCTTTCATGCTCTCAAGAGCGGTATGCACAAAGTCACTGTCCAGAATGCTACCCAAGCTCATGATTTTCCTCTCCTTTCACATATTGATACTATTCCTATCACTATTAAAAAACATCATTCCCTCAATTCTTGTAGTGGTACTGTCATTCTGCCCATACCATAGTCCAACAGAATTTCCAGACATGTGGCAATGACTTTTTGAACAGTGGAACTCCAGATCCCCCAATCCTAAAGTAGACACTTATGCCCTTTTCCTGCCCGTGGGCAGAGACGATACCCTTGCAATGTGGCTCGATTAACTTTCAACAGCCATGAACTCCCATCCTCTGTTATGTAGCTGGACATTGGTTGCGAGTTCTTTAAGGTGATCACTACCCCGCAACAGTGTAGAAATTGCTGGCGATTTGGTCACCCAGCAAAATATTGCAGATCTATAGCCAATGCCCAGTCTGGGGATGCGATGACAATACTAATACGTCTTGCAGTCAACCTCCCTCTTGCCTTAATTGTCATGAGGCCACCCTCCGTACTCAAAGCTGTTACCAGGTCTACTTAAATGAGCGTGAAATCCGTTGTCTCAAAGAGGCAGAAGATCTTCCTTATGCTATGGCAGTTTCTCATCTCTGCTCCAAAGGAGACTGCCCCATGTTTCTTATTCCGTGTTTCCAAACGTCCCCCACTTCTGGGTCCCATTTATGCAGCCTCCTCTGTGGTTACCCTTCCCATAGCCACTCCTGTATCTAATTCTTTGCTGCCCTGAGCCCCAGACATCCCTACACAACACCTCAGTCTATTCTCACTTTTTCGTGTCCTTCCTCACAAGCCCCAGTATCGACAAGACCTTGTACAACTCCTACCAATCGCCCCTTTACTTCTCAGAAGTAAAAAAAAATCCCCATTGTCAAATCTTTTTTTGCCCCCTCCTTCCCTTCTTCCACCTCTGCATTTTACCTTTCCAGTCTCTGTGCCTATTTTCTTCTCCTCTCACTGGCTCTATTACAAGTGTGGAAGTTCACCCTCCTCCTCGGTCCCTTTGCCTTCCACCCTGCCCCCTCCCAAGTTTTCTCCCTCTTCTGCCACCTCCCAGGTTTCTGCCACTTCTTTTTTCCCCCCCCACAATTCTCCAGCCCCCTTACACTCTTTCGTCCCCCCCTACTTTGGTACAGTCCTTTTACTGTCCCAATCTTTACTCACCCCCCTCCTTCTACCTCCAGTATTGTCTCATATACATCTTTGAATTCAGAAACACTTGAAGCCATTTCAGAATATATTCCCAGATACTAAACCTTCAATGGACACGGGTCCACCTCCTGTTCCTTTCCCTCCCTCCCCTCCATCTCCACAACTTTCTTCGCAATGCTCAATTCCTTCCCTGCAAAACCCATCTTCCGATGCCACTGCACATAGATTTTCTAACCCCCTCTAGCCCGTAGGTGTTTTTTACATGTGGATCCATAGTATTTTCCTCGTTGCCAATCATGGCCTATTAACAGTGGAATATCCGTGGCCTCAGGTAATTGGGGTGGAGCTTCAGATGCTGCTTTCCTGGTTTTCCCCTGTTGGTGTTTGCTTATAAGAACCAAAATTACACTCGGTTGTTTTCCAACCCATCTTGGGCTATAATTTATTGTATTCTTCGGATCCTTTTTTGATGGAACCTTTAATGAAAGTGCCTTCTTCTATACAATGATATTCTGTACCGTCCACTGTTTGTTCATACCTTGCTGCACTACACTGCAAACCCGTATCCACTTGAATAAGTGGTTTACAATATGTTCTTTATATCTCTCTTCTTCTCGGGCATTTTTATCCCAGATTTTGCCTTTCTTGTTTCATCCCTTTCTGCCACCACTTCTGTTACTTGGCGATTTTAAATGCCCCCCATTTTCTCTGGGGGGTCTCATTGTGACTTACGTGGCATTCAGTTAGAGGCTTTTTCTTGCCTCTCACCCCCTCCCTGTTTTAAATATGGGTATTCCCACCCATTTTGATCCTCATACTCTTGCATCGATCTATCGTCTGCTCTTCCTCCACTGCACTAAAACTTTGCCTGGTTTGTTCAACCGACTTACATGACAGTGATCATTTTCCAATCATTCTTTTCTTCTCCTTCATATTCACCACCTTTCCGTAGCCCCACTGGCAATTGATCGGGCAAAATTGGGACCTTTACTCGCAACTCACTGCTTTTTAGTGAGGCTCCTTCTTCATCCTCCATTGATGAGCTCCTATATGTCTTCTCAATGTCAGTTTTAACTGCAGCTTCTCAATCTATTCCCCAAAACCCCAGGCAGGCATTCTCAGAAGTGCTGCCTTGGTGGTCTCCTGCTTGTGCTCATGCATAGGTTTGAAAAGCACTGCGTGAGGCGGTACCTGTACAATAGAACTGATGAGACTTTTGATTTAAGCAGAAGCGTGTGGTCACTCGCCTTGTCATTAGTGATGCTAAACGCTCTGCTGGCATGATTATGTTTCCACCATCACCTCTGCTTCCTCTATGAGTGCAGTCGAAAAAAAGTGAGGAAATTGAGTGGTAATATTCTCCTGACCCGGCTCCTGTTTTTTATGGGTCGCCAGTGTTGGTAAAGCAAACCCTCTTGATGTTGCCATTGAAAAATTTGGGAAATTCTCTGGTCTGTAATTTCCTGGCGGCTCCATCTATGCCCCTCGTTTCTTTCCTCAAAGTCTGCCGGAAAGTTAGTACCCTTGGACTTTTTCTTCTCTCAGAGAAGAACAGTATAATGTGCCTTTTACTCTTTGGGAACTGGAGGCAACCTCTCAGCTTGCTGATCATCGGCAGCTGGGTCTGACAACATATTCGGATTTACAACATTTACATCAGTCAGCCCTTACGTCCTCTTACACCCCTTCAATCTTATTTGGTCACAAGGAGTTCTTCCCCAGCTGTGGAAATCTGCCATCGTTCTCCCTTTCTGCAAGCTGGGTACTACGGGACATGATGCCTCCCACTGTCGTCCCATTGTCTCTTTACTAGTTTCAGTTTGCAAAGTGATGGAACATCTGGTAAATCGACGTTTAAAAGTGGTATTAGAGACACACAACAGTCTCTCCACTAGTCAATATGGCTTTTCGTAAGGGCCGATCTACCATAGACCCGTTATTATGCTTGGATAGTATGTTTTATAATTTCCTTTGCGAATAACCACTCAGTTATTGCCTTATTTTTAGACCTTGAGAAGGCATATGACACAACTTGGAGGTATATATTTTGGCCAAGCCCACTCCTTAGGCCTCCAAGGTAATCTACCATCATCCCCTTTAAAAACTTTTTAACTGACAGACATTTCCATGTTCGAGTTAATAACGTGCTCTCCCCAAGACTTTGTCTAAGCTGAAGGTGTCCCCAGGGATGTGTTTTTGAGCACAAAACTTTTTCTCCTTGCTATAAATGATTTGGCCTCTGTTCTTCCCTCCAACATTTGTCACCACTCTCTGTTGATGACTTTGCTATTGCTTGTGCAGGCGCTGACTGTCACCTCATTACAGTTTCTCTCCAGCATTTTGGTCAACCATGTTTCCAATTGGACCACCAGCATGGGTTTAAATTTTTCAGTACTAAAACTCACAAAATTTCTTTCACTAGACGCTCTGTCATCTCCGATCATCCTTTGTACCCCTATGGCCCTGTATCCCTGAACATGATAGCAGGTTTCTAGGGCCTTTTCTTCGCTGTAGGTTATCCGAAAATCCCACATTACCTCTCTAAAGGCAACTTGTCACAGCCGGCTGAACCTTCTAAAAAAAACCCTTGCTCATCTTTCATGGGGAGCTGATTTATCGAACTCTCCTTCACCTGCATTCAGCCCTCATTTTATCAAAACTATATTATGGTGACCAGATCTATTCAGCAGCCTCTCCTGCTACTCCTCTAGCCTTAACCCCATCCATCACCCAAGGATTTTGTTTTATGCCTTGGTGCTTTTTGCTCTTCCCCTGTTTAGAGGGGAAGTTACGCGTGGCAGAGCTCCATCAAAATTACAAGGATTGCAGTGTCATATGGAGAGTGCCAGTTTGAACAAGGGTTACTCAGGAATAACCTGACCAGCACTAGCGAACTATTGCCAAATGTCGACACAAGTGGAAATAAACAAACAGTGAACTATCTATAAGTAATATGGCGAGTGACAAATATGTATATGTTAGTGACATAGTGAAATAAACTGTAGATACAAGTGATCTAAATTATTCCCAGTATAGCATAAAATGTATAGTGTAGCATATGGGAATATTTACAAGCAACTGGCACTAGCGAACTATTGCCGGAGGTCCAGAGAAGTGGAAATAATGGAGGAGTATTTACGACAGTCATAAGTAACAAAATGATGATGATAGCATTGAGATGCAGGGAATCACAGTATACATAAATTAAGCATACAATCGATGAAAAGGCATAAGTCTACTGTGTGACGTGTTTTTTTCCCGTTACCTCTCCTAAATTTACTGCTATGGAAGTACGGGGGAAAAGTTACTGTAGGCCTACTGCCGTGTGAAAAATAAAACCATCCCAGTGTATGCAGTGAAAGAAAAGTGTATCTTGAATTGAATACATTGTATATCCTTGAGATAACCAGTGTACTACACAGTGACAAAATACCATTGATAAAATAAATGAAATAAAATAAAAAACAATTTTTGAAGTGCAGTAGTGGGGGGGCAATCTACTTGTCCTGGTGTTGACATGTGACAAGTGATACACCAAGGTTCCAGTTACCACATGTAATGAATAGACTAGGATACCCAGACATAGTTAGGTGTTACCACACAGGGGGTCATGTTTTGTACCAAAGGTCTGTTTCTCATCTCTTAAGGAATATAGTGAAAAAAAAAAAATTGTCCGAGGTGACGTGAAGTGCAACAAATATACAAGTGTTATAATGAGGAAAAATGGATAAAACAGCAGGGCCCCGCTTTACGGCGTTTTGCTTTACTGCGTTCCGCTAATATGGGCATTCAAATTATGACCAAAACTCGCTTTTGCGGCTCCCCCCACCTGTCTTTCTAATATGGTCACAGGGGCCCACCGAGTTTGTTTACATTCTCCCTGAGCACATCTCCTTATTATGTCTGGAAACTTTCCAAAATTTCAAGTGTTTTAAAGTTATTGTTTATTTTATATGTATGTACTTGATAATTAAACTTGTGTACACCTGTACCTAAATAAACTTACACACTGTGCTGGCATGTAGGTAACATTAAAATCACTAAGAGTCTCTCTACTCTTGATGCAATAATAAAAAATAATAATAATAATAATAATAATAATAATATAATAATTAATAATCTCTTGGGTGCATTAATGTCGCATATTACGTTTAAAATAGACATTTCCCTTAATCTATCTATGATATTTTTTCAAAATTATATAAGAAACACATTATGTAACACACAAACATGATACATGCACCCACAGTATAAAAATTTATACAAATATATATGAGATGTTACCAAACGTTTGTAGAAGTGTCGGAAGAATTACGTTTTCTCTAGCCCCTCACCTGTTACTAGGGATAACTGTAGAAAAATATTCCTTTCGTATGCCCTTACTTTATAGCTATAATTCTGTACTAACTTGTACACAGTTAAGAGTTTTGTTTCGTGATTTAATTATTATAATAAAAATAAAAATATTATAAGGTAAAGTTTCACAAACTCTTACAAAAAGTACATGAATGAACTAAAACTGGACACGTATTAATACCGTCTATTTCGCCTACCGGGGTGATCGTCCACAACCTGTTCAGTTTGTTTATGCTGTCTGAGCTCGGTGTATCATTAAATGTTGTATATTACGTTAATATACACATTTTCATTAATCCATCCGTGATATTTTTTTAAAAATTTTATATAAAAAACACGATACAAAACAAAAATTTACATAACAAATGTGTAAGAACCTAGGTTTAAACCCCAAAAAAAGTCAGAGGGGACTTATTTTCCATTCCCTTTCCCTTCAGAGCATCATTTTTTCTAAAAAATGATTTTAACATGAAAAGGGGAGTGTTCTTCTTTATTTTTTTCTACCGTATCAATGTAGAGACAACCTGAAACACAATGTCCCTTTACAAAAAAACCCAGACGGGGGTACACTGTTTAAAAAACTTACCTTCGCCGGGTTTTTGTTTACATAACTCGGGCGCCTGTCCTCTTCATGCACTCATTCTTTCCTCGGGTATGGAAACCCTGGCTGACTACCATATTTCCCCATTTTTAAATTTTTTAAAAATAAATACACTCATCTCACCCTATATTTTAAGGAAAGGGTAATGATGAACTTTTACATACATTTTATGCTCGGGGAAAGCTTAAATATCTAGAATAGTATGTTTTGGGTGGGTTTGGCCCTTTGGTAGGGTTTACCCCTGGCTGACTCCCATCCCATCCCCCAACACTTGATATTTTACAATAAATATTTAATCTTCTCACCCTTTTTTTTAAAGGTAAGTAATGGTGAACTGTATATACTTTTTATCGCTCGGTGTTAAATACATAAAAAAAGAAATGTGTGGGGGGGGGTGGCCTGGAGGGTTAGCCTGGTGACTACCAAAACATCCCCACACTTGACTTCTTACAATAAATACTACTTGTCCACCCTAGATTAAGACAAATAAATTTTTTTAGGAAGTAATGAGTGCCATATGGGGTTAAATTGTATTTTTTTATTTTTTTTTGATGCCGGGTTTTTCAAATTGCTAACATAATTTTTGTTAGTGTAAACTTGTTTTCTAGTGTTTGTATGCATTTGTAAATGGGAAAAAAAAGGGGGTTCTACTTTACGGGGGGGTTTTCCCCTTTAAAGGCGGTTTGCCTGGAACCTAACCCCCCGTATAAGTGGGGCCCTCCTGTAAATGGGTAGTGAAAAAAGTAAAATGAAATTTTGGATAAGATTTAATCCTTTTAATTTCCCCAGTGTAGTGTTTAAAAAATATGGTTTTAATTATATGGGGAAAAAGTGGCAAGTGCCCCCCGCACCCCAAATCCAAGCCCCCGCCCCCGTGGGCCCCCAAACCCCCTTTCCTGGTTTCCTTCCCCCCTCATCCAACAATCCCCCCCCCCGGCCCCCCCCCCTCGAAAACCCCCACCTTCTTTCCACAGACCCCTATTCCCCAGCCTTTCCACCCCCCCGCACACCCCCTCCTCCTTTTGTCCCTTTCCCTTTTCCCCCCAAGGGTACCCACTCCCAGCCCATCCCACCACCAGCCCCCCCACACAGCCCCCACAATAAAATCACCATCCCCACATTTCACCTGTTTCAAAGTAATCAGGCCAGGAAATTTAAAAGGGTGTTGTATATGTGAAAAAAAAATTTTGGGAAAAAACATGAGGGGCATTGATTGTGAAAAATGCAGTAAAACATCACACAAAAATTTCATGTACAAAGCAACCATGGGCAAGTGGGCCAAAGACAAGAAAGTCATTTTGGATTTGCCCCAGTGAAAAAGGGGCAGCTGGTTTTAGCATAAGGAAAGGGGGTGAAAAATGAAAACCTAAAAAGCATAAGGAAGTTTATAAAGGGCTTGCCAGAGTTTTTACAAAAGAGTGGAAAACAGGGAAAAAAAAGGGAAAAAGAAAAAGGAGGAAAATTTCAAATTGAGGTGAAAACCAATGAGTGAAAGTAAGAAAAAAAGAAATAGAAAACTCATTTCAGACAAGTTTGGAAAAAGGAAAAAAGGGATAATAAAATAGGGGGAAAGTGGAAGGGAGGATGAGGGAAAAAACAAAAAAGAGCTAAGGGAAAAAAAATTAGCCTGAAGAAAGAGAAAAAATTTGGGAAATCAGATCAGGGGCAGAATTAGGAACGACACAGGGAAACCAAAAAAATATAGGTTTTAACATTTTCAGTTTTCTATGGGTAAAGGTAGTGCCTATATGGCAGAAAGTTTTGGAAAAAAAAAACCAAAAATGGGGCAAAAAGTTGAGGAAAGGGGAAAATTGGGCGATTTAACAAAGAGTTTCAGGTTTCTTCCAACCAATAATTTTGTAAAGCTTTTTTGCAGTCCCCCGAATTTATGACCTGAGCTGCCCAGACCATCATGTAAAAGGAACACGGCACTACAGAGTTAGCAGAGAAAGGTAAATTGAACAGCATTCTTTTTTAGACAAAAGAGAAATATCAAACACAAGAAAGTAGCAAATAGGAGGAATGGTACAGAGAGGACAGATGGGCAGTAAAATGGGGCGTACCAAACCAGGCATCAGCCTGTCAAGGCCGAATAAGCAAACAAACGCAAAGCCAGTACTGGAGAAACCAGGAGCGTGTACACCAGGGGACATGTCAGGTAGTACACCACCAGTGGTACTAATGAAACACAAAGCGAGACAAAACATCCCATTTGGTAATTCCTGCTTCATATTTGCAAATATACAGGGTTTGAAATCAAATAAAAATGACAAAGTTAGTCATGTCAGTGGGCTCTGACAAAAGCGAATGCCATATTTGGAGCATTTACAGAAAACACATACAAGGGATGTTTTGGACAGAGAGATAAAGATAGAGAACTACAACACGTATCCTCTTCAAGGGGGGCTCCTTGGTGTGGTGAAGAGGTTCTTGGCTGAGGAATTAGACCTGTCAGTCTCCTTCCTCAGACCAAACCTAATTACCCCCCAATCCCTCTTTTCCCCATCCCTTCCTCCAATCCTCCCCTTTTTCCTTTTGCTCCTCCTCCTCCCCACCCCTCCCTTTGCCTTCCTCTTTTCGGCCTTTGGGATTTTTCCCACAGGCGAGCTAGTTCCTAAGTAGGGGAAAGGGTTCCGGGATCCATCCCATTCTGTTGAGGTTCTTGGCGGTGGGCGTAGTTTGCCGTGGAATCTGGATCACCTGGGGATGTCCCGATCCCTCTCCAGTATCCCGGGAGGGTGGCTTTGGATGTCTTTCGGGCGATGGGTGTATCTCTGGAAGCCACCTATTGGATTCTGGGGGTGGTGGTGGAAGGAGGTAGGCTTTGTGGTGGATATCCAGCTGCCCTCTTTTTTGTCTAACGAGGTAGCTCGGAAAAATGTGAGGTTGCTATCCCGGATTGCGGGTTTTTACTGGCATGAAGGGTAGGGTATGGCACAGGTTCCATGCTGCATCTGTGCTACTTGCGGACCCTGAGGTCCTCTTGGGTGTGAAGGGAGATTTTTCTCTTTCATTTCCTCCTAGGAACTATCCCTCCCGGGTCCCCATTTTTATTCTTTTTTTTATTTTTTCTTTTCTTTCTTTTTTTTCTAAAAAAATAAAAGAAAGAAGTAACCTAACCATAGAGTCCCCAATCCATGACCCCACTAACCCCAGGCCCTTATTGTTATTACTGCACCCATTCTGACGTCGCCTCGTCTTTTGGTCAGTCTTCGGACACTCCTAAGGCCCTGTTTCTCTTGTGGTGCTGTTTCATCACCAGTTCAGGTCCCGGGGTTTTGACTGACTCCTTCGATTTGTCTGACCTCTGCTCTCCTTTGACTATGCTTCCAGCCTTTCCCTCTACAGTTGCGGCGATTTTTTGAATTGGCCCAGCCCATCCCATGTGGACCAACTTGGTCCCACTTCTAAACACCAAAAACAATCTACTGATGATGTTACTTTGTTACTTTCCCCATTCTACTCGGAAAAGACCAACACGTCATGTACTCCCTCTCCACACTCAGTTTCGGACCATACAATGGACTAAATTCTTTACTTTAAGACCTAGTTCTGCTACTGCCTATCTTTCCGACCATAGTATTGGAAAAGCACTCCTACGCCATGTTGGTGAGTATTTCCTTTCATGCTCTTAAGAGTGGTATGCACTCATCACAGTCCAGAATGCTACCCAATCTCATGATCTTTCACATATCGATACTATTCCTATCACTATCAAAAAAACATCATTCCTTTCAGTTCTTGTAGTGGTACTGTTATTCTGCCCCATACCATAGTCCAGCAGAATTTCCAGACATGTGGTTGATGACATTCTCAAGTGGCTGGAACTCCAAGATCTCCCAATTCTCAAGGTAGACACTTATGTTCTTCCTGCTCGTGGGCGGAAACGATACCCTTGCAATGTGGCTCGTTTAAATTTTGACAGTCGTAAAACTCCCATCCTCTGTTTATGTAGCGGGACATCGGTTACAAGTTCAAAAGATGATCCCTACACTGCAACATTGTAGAAATTGCTGGTATTTGGCACCCAACAAAATATTGCAGATCTATAGCCGAATGCCCAGTCTGTGGTGCCGATGCCCTTCTAACACTTCTTGCAGTCGACCTCCCTCTTGCCTTAATTGCCATGAGGTCACCCTTTGTACTCTCGCTGTTGCCAGGTCTACTTAAATGATGGGAAATTCATTACCTCAAAGAGGCAGAAGGTCTCCTTATACTATGGCAGTTTCTCATTCCACCTCCAAGGGAGACTTCCCATGTTTCTTATTCTATGTTTCAAGTGTCTCCCCACTTCTGGGGTTTCCCATTTCTGCAGCCTCCTTGCGGTTGCCAGTCCCATAGTAAATGCTGTGTCTAATTCTTTTACTGCCCTGGGCTCAGATGTCCCTATTTCCCAACACCTCAGTCTGTTCTCACTTCGTGTTCTCCCTCACAAACCCTGGTACAGTGGACCCTCGGTTAACGTTTATTTTTTCATTCCAGAAGTATGTTCAGGTGCCAGAAACTGCCCGAATTTTGTTCCCATAAGGAATATTGTGAAGTAGATTAGTCCATTTCAGACCCTCAAACATACACGTACAAATGCACTTACATAAATACACTTACATAATTTGGTCGCATTGGGAGGTGATCGTTATGCGGGGGTCCACTGTATTTACAAGACCTCGTACAACACTGTTACGTTGGTAGGTCTTATTATTTTGATAGTAAGGTTCTCACTATATGTTCTAGTGTGGGGTAGCCTTTTACTTAATGGCCTATCCGTCTAGGGGGAATACTTACATTATGGCTGATCATCCTGAGTGTCTCTGATTTTCCTTTCACCAGCCCTCTTTACAGGTTATTTTAAACTACTACTATAAAAATATAACTGTAAATTTTCAATAGATATGTACAGAATATACAATTACAGCTCACATTTTAAAACAAAAATCTACACACTCCATAGCTGTTCTCCACATGGTGTTTTCCAACAACTTTTGTCCCTTTTCTCTTCTTGACATAACTCTGGGCTAACCAGTGTTTTGACACACTTAGTCACCCTGGGTATGGTGGCCACAACTTAAATTATAAAAACTCACCCCTGGAGCACACATAATGCCCCAAAAGATAGAAGAAGGACCCAGAGATCCTGCCAGGTTGAAGGTCAGCCACAGAGAGAGTGAAGTGAGTGAGAGGGAGGGGGGAGAGAAGCCCAGCTAAGCTCCTCCCACCAAAACAAAAGACTGTTGCCAAGCACAATTCTCCAGTTACCACAATTCTACCACACCTTGATTTTACTTTTACAAAAAGAAATACAACTTTATAAACTACTTATTTTTAAAATTGTGTGTTTATGTGTCTATAGTATAACCTATTATATTGAAAAAATAGGCTTGACCAGCTGCTCTCGGTCATGAGGTTGATCAAACCCTTATGACATTTAGAAAATGAGTCCCCATCAATTCAATATAATTAAGTATTCCAGAGTAACTGTTACTTATAAATACATGTGGGTCCTATTTGCCCCATAACAAACACCTCCCAATTGTCCCTCTACTTCTCAGAAGTCCCAAAAAATTTCCTTTAACCCCTCCTTGCCTTCATCAACCCCCCATTTTTAAACCCTTCCTGGTCTCTCTGCCTGGGTCTTCCCCTTTCACTGGCTTTTGTTACAAGTGTGGAGGTTCATCCTTTCCTGTACTGTGCCTTCCTCTCCTGTCCCCTCCCAAGTTTCTTCCCCTTCTGCCACCTCCCAGGTTTCTGACTCTTCTGTCTCCTCCCACACTTCTCCAGTTCCCTCCACCCTTTTGCCCCCCCTACCTTGGTACAGTCCATTTTCAGTTCCGATCTTTACTCAAACTCCTCCTCCTTCCATCTCCAATATTGGTTTTCCCCTACGACGTCTTGAACTCCAAAAAAAACTTGAAGCAATTTTCTGAATATATTGCAGAGACCAAACCATCAATGGACACTGATCCACCCTGTTTCTTCTCTTTCCTCTTCTCCATCTGAGCAACTCCTTTCTTTTTCCAGTGCACTGTTCCTTGCTGCTTGAAAGTTTTCCGCTGCCACTGCATGTGGACTTTTCTAACCCCTCTAGTCTGTAAGTACCCTTACTGCAGATTTCTAGTATTGTTATAATTGCCAATCATGGGCCCATTTACACTGGAATATACGCGGCCTCAGGGGTAATTGGGGGTGGGGCTTCAGACATTGCTCTCCCAAAATTTTTCCCGTTTGCTTACAAGAACCAAAATTACACTCTGCTGTTATCTATCCCATCTCAGGCTATAATTTATTGTAATTCTTGGACCTTTTCCGATGGGACCCTTTTAATGAAAGTGCCCTTCTTCTACGCACTGATATTCCGTACTTTCAGCTATTTGTCCGTTACTTTTTCTGCATTACACAGCTTCCCGTATCCACCTGCATAGGTGGTATTCACTTTGTATCTCTCTCCTTCTCGAGCATTATCTATTCCGGATACTGCCCTTTTTTGTTTTTATCATTACCACCACCCCTTCTGTTACTTGGCAGTTTTAGTGCCTTCATTTCCTCTTGGGGGTTCACGGTGATTCCCGTGGCCATTTAGCTAGAGGCTTTTCTTGCTTCCCACCCCCTCAATGTTTTAAATACAGGGATTCACTCCCTTTGATCCTCATACTCATTCTCTCTCTTGCATTGATCTCTCGGTCTGCTCTTCCTCCACTTCACTAGACTTCACCTGGTCTTTTCTCCCCGATTTACATGACAGTGATCATTTTCCAATCATTCTTACTTCCCCTTCTATTCACCACCTCTTTTGTAACCCAAGCTGGCAATTTGATCGGGGCAAATTGGGGGCTTTACTCACAACTAACTGTTTTTGTAAGGTTCCTTCTTCATCCTCAATTGATGAGCTTTTACACCTCTTTCGTCCTCAGTTTTAACTGCAGCTTCTCATTTATACCCCAAACCTCGGGCAAGCATTCTAGAAATGCATGCCTTGGTGGTCTCCTGCTTGTGCTTGTGCGTACGTTTGAAAATCCCCTGTGTGGGGCAGGTACCGGTATAATAGAACCCAGAGAGACTTCTTGATTTTATGCAAAAAAGCGTGATTGCTCGCCATGAAATCCGTGATGCTAATGCACTGTTGGCAAAATTGTGTCTCCCCCATCACCTCTGCTTCCTCTATGAGTGCAGTCTGGAACTGATTGGTAAATATTCTCCTGACCCGGCTCCTGTTCTGCAGGTTGCTGGTGTTGATATAGTAAACCCTCTAAATGTTGCCATTGAAATTGGCAATTATCTGGTCTGTATTTTCTTGGGCTCCATTTTCTGCCCCCCGTTTCTTTCCTCAAAGCCTGCCAGAGAGTTAGCACTCTTGGGCTTTTCTTCTTTCAGGAAAGAACAGTATAATGTGCCTTTTACACTTCAGGAACTTGAGGCCAACACTCTCAGCTTGCCAATCGTCGACAACTGGGCCCAACAACATTCATATTCGTATGTTACAACATTTACATCAGTCGCCCCTTTCAGTCCTCTTACGCCTTTTCAATTCTTATTTGGTCACAAGTAGTTCTTCCACATCTATGGAAATCTGCCATTGTTCTCCCTTTCTGCAAACCGGGTACTTGGGACATGAAACCTCCCACTATCGTCCCCTCGCTCTTACCAGTTTCAGTTTGGATAAAAAAAGAGAGAAGCTTACGCCAACGTTTTGGGCCAACTTGGACCATTTACAAAGTCACACTAACCAGAAATGGAGCAGGACGGCTATATATAGGGAGGAGGATGTAGTTGTGGTAGTAGTAATAGTAGTGTAGTAGTGTGGTTGTAGTAGTAGTAGTGGTAAATGTTGGGAACTAAGGAGGAGGAGCCAGTCAAATATAAAGAAAGGGGAGCACTGCAAGGGAGCTAGAGGGAGAGCAAGTGCACAGAGGTGGGGCGAAGGGGGAAATGATAAAATAAATAATGAAGGAACAGAAACACGCGACAGAAGAAAGACAAAAAGGAAAGAGGAAACGGGGAAAGGGGGAGAAGAAGAAAAAATGAGGAATCATGTTAAATCACAGGGGTTCTGAAGTTTGGAGCATTTTACAATGTATGGAAGGA
>NC_069458.1:3736692-3908117 GCF_026875155.1 Cherax quadricarinatus | reverse complement strand
GCTTTGGGGAGGCTGTTTAGCCGGGATGGGCTAAACTCCCCCTTATCCCATTTGTAGATAATTGCGATGAGCTAAGGGATACCTGTGAATAGGAAAGTCGAGGAAGGGACATTCACCTCACTAGACACACGCAGTATGGGTGTAAGTGGCATGCGGGTCTTATAGTGCCATTTTCAAGGTCACCCAGCAGGCCATACATTCCTCACTCATTTTAAGCCTACGTAGGTACTGATGGTAGCACAATGTCCTAAGTCAGTGAAATCCACTCGTGCAAATAGTTACAACAAACCTGCAGCACTTAACACTTCTAGCACACGTATGACAGACGAATGTTCACTCTGTGGTGAATGCACTTCAGCACAAACTTACTATGTTTATAGGTGAACCTCTGGCATGTCCCACTTAAAAAGTTAGTACTGCAATGCTCGTTAAATTTTTCTTAACCCTTTCAGGGTCCGTCCCGTAGATCTACGGCTTTACGGTGAGTGTCCAAAGCGTAGATCTACGCCATGAGCTCAGCTCACTCTGATAAACTGTGAGTGGTACATTTGGGCCTAGATATGAGAGAATACATCTATGTGGTATGTGTGCACCACATAAAACAGATCCTGCAGCACACTGTATAATGAGAGAAAAAAACTGAAATCATGATTTTTCGATTAAAACAGCAACTTTGCAGTGTTTTTTCGTATGTTTTTTATAGTTGTATTTGCGATTTCTTGGTCTCATTTGATAGAATGGAAGACATGTTACAGAAATGGAGATGATTTTGATTGGTTTTAGCACTGGAAATGGCTTGAAACTGAGCTCAAAGTAGCGGAAATGTTAAATTTTTGCCGATATTCAAGAGTAAACAAACGACCTCACACGTTTAATACACGTCAGCTGGTGGGTCTAATATACATTCACAAATATGGTGATAATATTTATACAATTATTACAGTATTGCATAACAGTAAATCTTCTATTTTTTGGTGTGAATAAAAATTCATTATGTGAATAAAAATCAAAATGGAATTTATTTGTAAAGCCTCAAAAACATAACTAATGAACAGAGGAAATGTTAGTTTAGTGCCAGGAATGCCTACATTGTTTATTCTGGACCCTATTTTGAAATTGGAATATTTTGAACTTTGTGTTAAATTGGCCAAATTAACAATTTCCGATCACTTTATTTTGTAGTTGAAACAGTTGACTTGGCGATTTCTTGTGCTCAATCGATAGAATAGAAGTAATACTAGTGAAATAGCTAAGAATTTGGTTGATTGGAATAATGTAATTGGCCTAAAATGGGAGTCAAAGTCAGCAAAATCGCCGATTCGTAAATATCGCTGACACATCAAAATTCGCGAGAGCATAATTTCGTCAATTTTCCACCAAATTTCGTACTTTTTGTTTTATTACCTTCACAAAAAGATTCTCTACGATTTCATAAGAAAAAATAACAAATTTTTTTTTTGAAAATTCTTGGACACTGGTGCATGACTCCAGATTTGGGCCTTGGACCCTGAAAGGGTTAACTAAGCCACTACAGGAAGCACTGGTATGCCAGCAGCAGCTGTAACTGCAGGCTGCCTTAGCTTGTCCTGGCTAGCTTGGAGTGCTGCTTTCAAGCTTGCTTGAATGTGCTTGATAAGCCCGTGTCAACCACTTGGATATTTGATTGTAGCAGGCAGGTAAGCACACAGGAGACATACAGTGGACCCCCGCATAGCGAACTTAATCCGTGCAAGAGGGCTGGTCGTTATGCGAAATGTTCGCTATGCGAATTAATTTTCCCCATAAGAAATAATGGAAATAAAATTAATCCGTGCAAGACACCCAAAAGTATGAAAAAAAATTTTTTTTACCACAAAAAAATGTTAATTTTAGTACACACAAACTGAAAAAGGCATGCACAATTACATGACACTTACTTTTATTGAAGATCTGGTGATGATTGATGGGATGGGGAGGAGGGGAGAGAGAGTGTTAGTGTTTAGAAGGGGAATCCCCTTCCATTAGGACTTGAGGGTAGCAAGTCCTTTTCTGGGGTTACTTCCCTTCTTCTTTTAATGCCACTAGGACCAGCTTCAGAGTCACTGGACTTCTTTCGCACAACATATCTGTCCATAGTGGCCTGTACCTCTCGTTCCTTTATGATTTGTCTAAAGTGGTTCACAACAGTGTCATTGTAACAGTCACCAGCACGGCTTGCAATAGCTGTGTGAGGGTGATTATTCATCAAAAAAGGTTTGCACTTCAAGCCCATTTTGAGATTTCCTTAATCTTTGGAGTAGGCAATTCCTTCAATTTCTCTCTCCACTCCTTTGAACCATGTTTCCCCGGTCTGGCCTCTTGCTCTTGAAGTTGATCTATCAGCTCATCGTGGTTAGTTTTCTTGTCCTCCTTCCACCAACTCTTCCCACATCTTCCCCACTTAACCTCCAACCCAAGGACTTCCCCAATTCCACAATTGATTCCTCAAACTGGTAATACTCCTCTCAGGGTTACCCTCAAACCCTCAAAATCCTTTTGTCTACACATCTGGCCACAGTTTCTTCACAAGCAGAGTTCAAGGTTCTCTCTAGTCACTCCCTCCCAAGCCTATATAAGGTTTACACAACTGAGGATATTAAAGTGATCCTTCCAAAAACTCTTTTAGAGTCCAATCCAGTGTCTGTGGTTACTTCAAAGCACTTTTGAAAACAGGGTGCTTTTGTGTACAGTTTCTTGACAAGTTGGAAATGACCTGCTGGTCCATGGGCTGCAGGAGAGGATGGTATTAGGAGGAAAAACTTCACCTTAATGAAGCTCATGTCCAATAAAGTCGCTCTGCCACGTCTGTTGGATGGACCAGGGGCATTGTCTAACAAAAAACCAGGAGGCACTAAGGTCTAATTTCTTTTCAGTTAGGTTTCTTTCCATTGGGGGCAATGCATGGTGTAACCAGTTTAGAAAAAAAAAATTCCCTGTGACCCATGACTTACTGTTTGCCTCCACTGCACACACAAATTATCCTTGAGGACATTCTTTTGCCTGAACGCTCTGGGAGTTTCAGGTGATACACTAATAAAGGCTTAACTTGCAATCACCAGGTAGCATTGGCACACATCAAACAAAGTAAGCTGTCTTTCATAGCTTATGTCCTGGGAGTGCCTTTTCCCTCTGATAATGTAGGTCCTGCTTGGCATTTGCTTCCAGAACAGGCCTGATTCATCACAATTAAACATCTTGTTCAGGTCCAGTCCTTCAGTTTATTTGTACTCCTTGAATTCATGCACATATTTTTCAGCCGCTTTTGTGGTCCGAACTGGCAGCTCAACCATTGCGTATCTCACTATGGATGCCACTACGCTCTTAGATATCTCAAACCCAACCTTTGCTGGCCTTAAAATTTCACTCTCATCACTAGATGCAGGAATTTTTTTAATTAAATCGTCATGCAACTTCCTAGCTTTTCACAATGAATCGCTTGAGAGGACGCTATCTACCTGCTCAGATGTTTTCTTTATCCACACCAATAAAGGTCTCTCAACATCTTCCATCACTTGCGATCTTTGTTTTCGAAAAACACAGTTAAAACACTTTGGCAACAACAGCTTCCTTGATTGCCGTTTTCTTGCCCACATAGAAGCGATGGTTGATTTTGGTTTCTTGTAACAAACCTGACCAGGTTCGGTGTTTCGTACTTCCATTTCATACTTATCAATGATTTCTTTCTTAATTTCAATGGGTTATTTATACCCTTTGTGTGTAGGGGTTGGCACTAGAAGCTTTCTTGGGGCCCATGGTCACTTATTTTCCACAAACAGCACCGAAAACACTGTAATAATACGAAATATTCCGAGTGTATGCTTGAATGTTACCGCGGAGGCTAGCTGGTAAACAATGGGACGGGCGGCACATGTGAGGCTGGCTGAGGGCCCACATTGGACGCGTCTTGGACGAAGTTCGCTGAGCGGGTTTCTGTCTACTATGCGGGGCAAAATTTTAGCGAACAAAGCGTTCGCTATGCGGATTGTTCGCTATGCAAGGCGTTCGCTATGCGGGGGTCCACTGTATTTGTAAGATGAGTGGAGTGCGGCACAGAGGACTGACATGGGCACTCGAGCATTTATGTGGTCTGGCAAAAACCGCCTCTAGACCATAAGTAAATAGAGGCGAATGGCTGAGTTCCAAATCGAGGAAGGAGGGGAGGTGGGCGAGGGGAAGTGAAGGAAGGCCTCCTACAGCCACTTCAAAATCAATGTTTGTGTTTCACTAGGTATATCACTGGTCACAGTTCACACATAAGAGTTCCAGCAGCAATTCAGCTGCGCTCCAACGATATTTGTTGCATGATGAGTTATCAGTCGGGTGAGATAAGCAGTTCTGATATAGAAGGCCTAGGACCTCACTCAACACACACATCCCCTCCCCTCAGCCACTCAGGCCTGTGGGTAAACATAGGCAACAGGTGTAAGAAACACGCCTAATGTTTCTACCCTGGCTGGGAATCGAAAATTTACCAAAAATCATATATGGCTAACCCAAGCCAGGTGCTAGAAATAAGCTATATTGACTTTTTTGGGTTATCCTAGGCTCTCTACACATATGCTGCTGTGTGTGTTAATCTGTAGAGAGAAAATGACTTTTTTTGCTTCAGGTTTATGGTGCAGTATGAGTGTATATGACAGTTAGCCCTGTGCTATACTCTGTTTTCTATAATATTAAGCCACCAAGACATGGATAGGAGAATGGTATTTGTATACCATATCCTCTCCATACCTCTGTCGAACTGCTCGGTGTTATGCCAAATATTATTCATTCTCGAGTATTTAACATGTTTTATGTTATTTATATTGTTTATTATGTCATATTAGATCAATTGTGATAGGCAAATAAGCTGTAGTGTTGATATTAGCATAATAATAAAGCATATTCTCCTGCTTCATGAGACTGAGTTCATGACAACCGACAGTTGCTTCAAAGCCACCTTATCTTTAATGGATAATGTACTGTGTAGGTGCTTTACATAATGAGAAGCATTTCTTTTATTCATTAGAACCATGGCTAGGGCTAAAAGCAAGCAGGTTAAAACAATAAACGGAGAAAAAGAAATTGAAATGACTTATGCAGCAAGTAGCACCACCAAACAGTACTAGCAGGTTGGTGTGGCACCCCTGGAAATTTGAAATTATGCTAGCCAAAATTAGTGCCGAATAACTGAAGGAACCGAATAAGTGAGTGCTGGATGTGTGTGTGTGTGTGTGTGTGTGTGTGACTGTGTGACTCAACAATCAATGTTGTGACCGGGTGTGGAAGTGTGAATTGCTCATTACACTATAATTTGTTCATGATTGTAGCCATGTATAAACGTAAGTAACCATTCTTACTGAATTCATTACCTTTGTAACTTGTGAGCTCATTACCTTTGTACCTAGTTCAGCTATCAAAACTTTTGGGGGGGGCCCAAAGTCCCGGGGACCCATTAGAAAACCTCTGTAATCTGAAAATCCCTTTTTTAAAAATTGCACGATTGTGACCAGACCTCCCCGGGAGTTCTTTTCCTTTGTAAATTGTGGTTCATTTTCCCTGTAACTTGCTAGCTAATAAAAAACTTTGGACCCCAGCCCCGGGGACCAATTATTTTCCCTTGTTCGCATCGCTTTTTTGGGCCGTGGGGGACTTGCTGCGCGTACCCTCCTGATTGATTTGGCATTTGCCAGTTTTGGAGATTTACTTGGCTCTTTTGAAGCCTGTTTGCGCGCTCTCTAGAATTGAAGAAAGGGATCCCTCCATCGAGCAACTTTACCAACAGCTTTAAGGAAGAATTGGGTTGGCAAATTTTGGAAAAATTCGGGGGAATTGGCGGGGAAAAGGGGATTCGTAGTAGTCCCCTGTTTTGAGTCCTAGGTCAAAAAGGGAAAAAACTGGTCAGTGGCTGGACAGCGGGGAAAAAAGTTGACGATCAAGAAGACAAATGGAAGGTAGAAACGATGAAAAAGGGAAAGAGACTGCCGGGGGGAAACTGTTGTAAAAAACTTTCCAATACATTCTCAGTGCTACCCGACGAATGTGATTTGGGGGCTACTGGGAAGGGACAATAAAAGCCATTAAGGAAGGTTAAGAATTTTTGAAGTTTTTGGGGGATAGCCGTTAGGTTATGGATAGGGCGTTCTCTTGAAAGACGGGAAAGTAGGAGCCCAGAGGTTTGTTTTTCCTGGGGCTGGGGTGGGGGATTTTGTTAGCCTCTGGATGACTCATGAGAGGTAATGGGAGAAATCCTATTATCTGCTCAGTGGGAGGAAAAGGGATGTTGGCAGAGGGTGGGAAAGTGAGGACCTGATTAGCAGGTATAGGTCAGCAATAAAAATTTAATTTTAAAAAGAAAGGGGGTGGGAACCCCTTAATTTGTGGTTTTTTGCCAAGGGGGGGGTTGGAAGTGAAGGGTTTGTCCGGGGGCCTTTTTGGTGCCCAATTGCTGGCTGGACAAATACTGTAAAAAAATGCGGTAAATTCATTGACAACGGGGAAACCTCTTCTAGGCAGAGATAAATGTATGCTAGGGAGGGGGTTCCACTTATCTAGGGGGGTGGGGGGGAGAACGGGGAAAATGCGGGTGGGGGGGCATTTGGGGTTTTTAAAACTAGGAATAGTTAGTGGTAGGGTTTTTTTGGGCAGGAAAACAGTAAAAGCCCCAGTGTAGAAAATATTACGAGTTCTGGGGGGAATAGTAATAAAAAAGAACGGATGATATTGAAAACCCCAGGGCCCTTGGGTGATAAGGACGGAAATTTAGGTTTGTGGGAAAAATTTAAAATGAGCGGGAAAGGGGTTTTAAAGAGAAAGGAGGCCCTTTCAAAGTTTTTTTAATTCCCGTAGGGGGCTAGGAATAAGAGGGGACGATTGAGATTATTGCTAGTGTAGGAAAACATTGATGTTTTTGCCTAAACTGAGACGGGGTTTTAAATTTAAAAAGTCGGGAATCCCTGCGGAATGTCATTTTCCCAGGGGTTTTTAAATTTTTCCCAAAGGGAAGATGAAGTATTGGGAGGGGGGGGGGGGGGTGGAAATTGTATGCCCGGGAATCGCGGGAATGTTGCATAAAAAGGGGGTATTAAGTCTGAAGTAACAAAATACAGGTCTTTTTGGGTTTGAATTTTCAAAAGGGGCATAAAAAAAATTTGATTTTAGGAGTGATATCCGCCCCCCCTAATTTTGATAGGGACCAAGGAAACTACTATGGGGGGAAAAAAAAATTTTTTTTTTTAAGGGCCAAAAGGCACGTTAATGTGTAATTCTAGGAGACTTTAACTTTAGTCATGTTGTTTGGGAAATTTTCTTAAAGGGGGAAATTTTTGGGAATGGGCGACTTCTTAGAAGTATTTCAGGATTGTTTTTTGAAGCAGTTTGTGCCCAAAACCCTAAAAAGGGGAAAAAACCCTTGTTTGGGACTTGGGAAAGGCAAAACAATAAAACCCTTGTTAATAATTTAGAAATTTCAGGGGGAATGGGGCTAGCGACCACAAATCAATTAAATTTAGCATTAAATTGGAAGTACGTTGGGAAAAGCGATAACTCAGTAACGCCCCGTTTTTTCGTTATTCAGATTACGTTGGGCTTAGAGAACACTTATCATCTTTTTGGACTGGGGTAACGAAGAGAGCTATCAATATGACAGTTTTTTTGAACCCTTTCCCTGTGCTAAAAGAGCGTTTATCCCATATAAAAGGAAATTAAAATCAAATAGAAATGCCCCAAAAAAGGGGAATGAATAATGGGCTCAAATATCTACTGGGGCAAAAGAAAGGAATTTAAAGGCTTTATAAAAAGAGGTGAGGGTATCTTAGGGAATAAAGTATATTGCCCATTAAGGGGGAAAATTTAAAAAGGGGATAAAAAAAAGCAAAAAAAGGGGACTTTAAAATTTAAAAAAGTTGCTAGGGATTAAAAAAACAAACCCCAAAAATTTTTTCCCCGGGGTCTTTTAGAAAAAAAAGTTAGGATAAGATAGGCCCCTTTTAAAAATAACTATGGGCACCTTACTGAAAAGGGAGAATGAAATGTGTTTGATTTTAAAAAATTTAAATTTTTCTCTCAGTTTTTACACAGGAAGACACTAAAAATTTTTCCGTATAATTTTTACAGGGGGGCTAGAAGAAAATAAATTAGTAACATCACAGTCATTGGAGATGGTTGTTTAGGGGAGATAGACAGATGAAGCAAAATAAGTCGCCGGGTCCTGATGGGGGTTTTTTAAGGGTTCTTAAGGAAAAGCAAAATGGAAATCTGTGAAACCCTTAAAAAAATATTTTTAATTTATTCTTCAAAACCCGGTTTTTTTAGTGTCTGATAAGTGGAAGATGGCTAATGAAATCCATTTTTAAAAAAGGGGACAAGTCGTTACCCTCAAAAATTTCCCCCCAATAAACCGACCCCAATTGTAGGGGAAAATTTCTTTGAGGGCAATTTTAGGGTGAGATTATTAAAAAAAGGGCCCTCTCGAAAGCAAAAGCTTGATTAATGATATTTAGCTGGATTCACAAGAGGCCGGTCTTGTCTAAAAATAATTTTTTTAAAAATTTTTCGTAAAGGGTTTTGAGGCTGTTGACCACAAAAAAGAATTTGATTTTATTTTCTTAGATTTTAGTAAGGCTTTTGTTTGAGTTTCCCCACCATAGACTGTTAAAGAAAATGGCAGCCCCTGGCATTGGGGGAAAAAATTTCTCTTTGTTTGGGTCGAGTCTTGGGTCACTGACAGGAAGCAGAGATTTTCCTAAAGGGGTTAAATCCGAGTGGGGAAACTGTAACAAATGGCGTTCCCACAGGGGGTCAGTCTTTGGCCGTTGTTGTTTAAAAATATATTTTTAAGTCTTGATGAGGGAAATTTCTAGTGTATGGAAAATTTGCCGATGACACAAAAGATAGGTAGGATAATTGATTAAAAGTAAAATGTTAGGGAACTTCAGGAGGATTTAAACCCAAAAACTATTCTTTGGGCAGGGAAAAATGGGGAGATGCGTTAATGAAGGGTAAGTGCAAGGTTCTGAAACTTTTGGGGGGTGCCCCTTAAAAACCCCCGGGCCCTTTTAAATTAAAAGTTTTTGGGGCTTAGCCATTTAAAAATTGCGAAAAAGGGGCTTGGGGGTTTTTTGGTTTAGCGCACCTTTAAACCCAAGGGCAGCAATGCCTAAGGGGTACGTAATAAAATTTGGGTTACTGGGATTTTTTAAACAAAAAAGTGTAAGGGAACAGGAAAATCCAGAGGTCATTTCTGCAGCTTTATACATCATTATTTAAGCCTTCCCCTTTATTTTTGCAGTCAGTTCTGGTCCCGTATTACAAAAAAGGACATAAATTCAATTTAAAAACCCTTCAGCGTAGGATGAAATTTAAAATTTTACTTTGCCAAACCAGAAATCTTCCTTATGAAGGGAAAAATTGAAAACTCTTAAGTTACATTCACTTTTTAGACGAAAATGAGGGGGAGCCTGGTTTGAAAAATGTTAAGTGGAAGATAGGTATTTAAAAAGGGGATTAAAAAGGTCTTGAGGAAAGTCTCTCCCAAAAGAGAAAACCCCCAGTAATGGAAATTTTAAAATTTGATAAGTTTAGATTTTGAAAGGAAAAGGAAAGTATTGGTTTGGGAAAAGGGTAGTTGATGAGTGGAAAAAGTTTTTAAACCTTGTTTGGGTTTTTGGGCTAGGACTTTTGGGTTTTGTTTTTAAAAACTTTGGTTGGATAAGTACATGAGGGGAAGGGCTGGATTTGGGGTGGGGGCTTTCCCCATCAGAGCTTTTTTCTTTTGGGGGCATTGGGAAAAATTTGGGGTTTGGGGAAATGTTTTGTTAGTGGGAAAGAATTGTAAAAAGGGCCCGCCCCGTATGGGCCCCGCAGGGGCCCCCTGCAGTGTTCTTTCCTTTTTTATGTTTTATGTTCTTATGTAAACTTTTTACTACCGCCAAAAAGGATGGGTATGGGGTTTCATAATAAAAATATTTAAAAAAAATTTTAAAATAATGGTTTTTTGAGGGAAAGGGCTGTACTGTATTTTTTTTTGTAAAAGGTTTTGAATTTAAAAACCCGGTTACAAAAAAACAAATAGTTGTTTATTTCCCGAAATTTTGGGAAAAAAAACCCCTGTCGTAAGCGAGTGGTCGTTTTAAACCCCAGGGAGGTAGTAAGTCAGAAAGATAGGTGGGGAAAATTTTAAAAATATAAAAAAAGCACCCGGTTTTTTTTAAAAAAATGTAAAAATTTGATCTTATGTAGGGTTTTTTAAAACTAAAAAAAAAGGAGACATAAAAAGGGGGGACTAAAAAAAATTTATGGGAACAAATAAAGGGGAAATCAAAAAAATGAGCTAGGGAATTAATGGCAAAATAGTAAACTTATTACACTTTAGCCCCTGAAATAGAAACCCTGATTATTTTAACAATTGTGAATATATGAACTTGGTTGTTATGTAAAGCTATATACCTGGAGAGTTTACCTGGAGAGAGTTTCGGGGGTCAACGCCCCCGCGGCCCGGTCTGTGACCGGGCCCCTGGGGGTCCCCCCTGATCAACCAGCTGTTGTGCGGCGCACGCAAACCAAGTACGACCCACAGCCCGGCTGATCAGGAATTGACTTTAGGTGCTTGTCCAGTGCCAGCTTGAAGACTGCCAGGGGTCTGTTGGTAATATAAAGCTAAAATAAAGGAGAAAATATATAGGAACTAAATTAAATACAGTGGACCCCCGGCTTAGGATATTATTTCTTCCAAAAGTATGTTCAGGTCCCAAATACGAATGAATTTGTTCCCAAAAGGAATTTGTAAATTTAGTTTATCCATTCAGCCCCCCCAAACAACCGTACAAATGCACTTACATAAATACAATACAAAATTGGGGTGTTTTGGGAGCTGATGAAAAGCGGGGGTCTATGTAATTGTAAACAAATTTAAATTTGGGAAATAGTAATTTTAAGTAATATTGATTTGGAGAAAGATTGATTCGTTATATATAAAAAGTTAGCAATTTTTTGACTATAAAAAGTAAAAACAAATAGAGGTAGTTGGTAGTAGCAGCAAAAGATAGTTTTGGGCCTTGAAAATAATGTGTTGAATATCACTAATTGCACACACAATTAGTCAAAGATATGAAAAAATCTGAGAGTGGGAAATTCCCTATAGCATAAAGTTTGGCTTAACCCTTCAGGTCCAAGGCCCAAATCGGGAGTCCCACCAGTGCCCCAAAAATTTTTTTAAAAAAAAAAATTTGTTATTTTTTTTATGAAATCGAGGAACTTTTGTAAGGTAATAAAAAAAAAAACGTACAAAATTTTGGTGGAAAATTGACGAAATTTTGCTTCTCCCAATTTTTATGTGTCAGCGTATTTAGAATCGGCGTTTTTTCCGACTTTTTACTCCCTTTTTAGGCCCAATTTCATTACCAACAACCAAAAACTTTTGCTATTTCACTAGTATTACTTTTATTTATCGATTGAGCACAAGAAATCGCCAAGTAACTGTTTTTACTACAAAATAAAGTGATCGGAAATTGTTTTAATTTTGGGCCCAAATTTAACCAAATTTAAAAAATTTTCCCAATTCAAAATAGGGTCCAGAATGAACAATGTAGGGATTCCTGGATAAAAATAACATTTCCTTTTTCTTTTGTTATGTTTGAGGGTTTTCAAATAAATTCCATTTTGATTTTTTTCACTAATGAAATTTTTATTCACACCAAAAAATAGAAGATTTACTGTTATGCAATACTGTAATAATTGTATAAATATCATCACCATATTTGTGAATGTATATTAGACCCAACAGCTGACGTGTATTAGACGTGTGAGGTCGTTTGTTTACTCTTGAATATCGGCAAAAAATTTAACATTTCTGCTACTTTGAGCTCAGTTTCAAGCCATTTCCAGTGCTAAAAACCAATCAAAATCATCTCTATTTCTGTAATATGTCTTCCATTCTATCAAATGAGGCCCAAGAAATCGAAATACAACTATAAAAAACATACGAAAAAAACACTGCAAAGTTGCTGTTTAATCGAAAAATCATGATTTCATTTTTTTTCTCTCATTATACACAGTGTGCTGCAGGATCTGTTTTATGTGGTGCACACATACCACATAGATGTATTCTCTCATATCTAGGCCCAAATGTACCACTGACAGTTTATCAGAGTGAGCTGAGCTCATGGCGTAGATCTACGGTTTGGACCCTGAACGTAAAGCCGTAGATCTATGGGACGGACCCTGAAAGGGTTAATATCACTACAGGAATATTATTTGAGGTAGTTGATGCTAGCTAGTGAGGGTTGATTCAAGGTATTGCACAGTAGTGTAGTAAGAACATACACTAGTGTGTTGTTTGTAGTTTGGGAGAAAAGGGAAAATTAGGTATGATTATAAGAGAATTTTAACAGTGCTTAAGTAGGAATGAAAAAGGTTATACAGATATTATTAAAGAGTAAGTATCCTATTAACAAGAAATAAATTGTGAATTGGGAATCTGGGAAGATAACACAGATTGGGTCACACAAGGAACTGTGTGGGACACCTGTGATAGTACACGGATTAGTTCAATAATGACATAGTAACATACACTAATGTAGTAAGGATTTGGTCACTAATATCAGTCAGACTGTAATGTTTGCATCATGAAGGAAGTTTGCTAGTTCACTTTCATTTGTAAAGTAGTACACATGGCCTACATTTGTTTTTCTTAGTAGAATTTGTCCATCACGTACAAAGCACTGGTGAATTTTATCATTATTCTCACGTTTCAGTTTTCTCACTCTGTACAGGGGGTTCTGTCGTTTTTTTTCTGAGACACTCATTTATGTATATATCCTTTTTTGCTTTAATAGATGAAATTATTAGATCTTTTTTCCTGTCTTGTGTGTGAAACCTGAGCATAACACTTTTTCTACTTTGGTTCCCTGGTAACCGCAATTCTTTTATTTCCGACACTTGTACATTAACATGTAGGTGGTCATGTATGATCTGGAGAGTTGTATCTTTGCAGTTGGAATGGTTTAATTCGCTGGGAAAGAGTGGACTGTTAATTACTACTGCATCAGATAACTTGTCTTGCTCTGCTTTATAATCTTGGTTAGCAAAATAATTTGTAGATGAATGGTTCAGAGAACCGACTGATTACCTCATTCTCCTCCTGTTCTTCAAGTTTCTCCTACGTATGGACTGATGAAGCCACTGTGTGGCGAAACGTTTCCTCAATAAAGATACCCAAGAGTTGCACATGTGTCTAATTTATCAACATGTCGGTTCTCTGAACCATTCATCTACAAATCTGTCAAACACTGCAACTTCTTGGGATCTTAATACTTAGGAATTCTTCACTTGCCTAATTCTTGGGCACGACCTACTTCCACATTGAACAAATGTGACACGACCTATGACTGCTGCACCTCTCCTGCCATACGGTTTATAAGCTGCTTCTCCGCTGATATGCCGTATTCTATTCAAGATTGATGGACTGAACACATCGACTCAAGGTTGAGGGACTGATTACCTCATTCTCCTCCTGTTCTTCAAGTTTCTCCTATGTATGGACTGATGAAGCCACTGTGTGGCGAAACGTTTCCTCAATAAAGATACCCAAGAGTTGCACATGTGTCTAATTTATCAGCAAAATAATTGTTCAATTGGGTATGCATGTTTATTTTTCAGTCCTTGACGGCATTATCAATCTTCATGTTTAGGGAAGTTATTTGATCTGTGTGGCTGGTTATAATTGATTGGAGGGTCTTGCCAAAATCAGCCATGCCAGATGATGTTAGCTGTTGTTCAAGGCTGTTGACCTTGTTCTCAATGTGAAGTAACTTAGATTCATGGTTTGTTATTGCTGCACGAAGAGACTTATTTCCAGCACGAAGATTCAAGTTATCCGCTGTTAAAGTGGTGATGTAATTCTTTAGAACTACATAAGATATTACGTTCCACAATCAGCTCTCCTGGCACTGTACCATTCACTCATATACCCTTATCTTACATATGTAATTTGTGCATGGGGATCAATCATCTAAAACCCCTAATAACCCAGCAAAAGGCAGCAGTAAGAATGATAACAAATTCCCACTCCCACCAGCATACTCCACCAGTTTTCAAATATCTGAATCTGCTCACCATTAAGAACATCCATACTTAATCATGTGCCTACTACATACACAGAACAATACACTCACTCAAACTCCACTCAAACTTCTCCTCACCAACCTAAACAGGACTGTTTCTTATCACAATGGTATACTTTTACATGTTATTTTTGCTATTTCACTTAATATTATATTCAGGAGTAACTCCATTAGTAGCTAAAATGGATTTACTCGACTTTATAATATTATCTGGTCGTATTACTTAGCTTTGTATTTAGGTAGGTCGCTTAATTAGTGTCAACTGCTGGTGACCTGGCCAAGCACCAGGTGGGCTGGTAAAGCCTCACAGAGTTCAGTTCATACCTTCCTTTGGACCAGGAAGGGTCGAGGGAAGTATCCACCTCTAAACCACCATTCACCTCCCTAGAAATTCCCAGGAATTTTCGGGAGCTTACTGCTAAGACTTATCTCGGTTGGAGAAGGCGGTTGAGAAGCTCTTAGAGAAAGTGAAGCCAAGTGAGCAAGCCTCTGTAGTGTATGAGGACTTATTGTAAAGTGAACCCTATCATAAGAAATCTATTAATGCGTTCGAGTTTTTAGGCAACGCCTGTGCATGTGCATATACTAATATTTCGTGACTCACTCAGAGCCATTTGTAAATACTTGACCTAGTACAGTGGACCCCCGCATACCTATTTTAATCCGTGCAAGAGGGCTCATTGGTATGTGAAATAATCGGTATGCGAATGAATTTTCCCCATAAGAAATAATGGAAATCAAATTAATCCGTGCAAGACACCCAAAAGTATGAAAAAAAAATTTTTACCACGTGAAATATACATTTTCCTAAACACAAAGAGAAGGATGCATGCACAATAGTAGAGTAGTACATGCACAGTATATATTGTGCATGTACTAGTCTACTAAATGAAGAATAAATGACACTTACCTTTATTGAAGATGCAGCAATGACTGATGAGACAGTGTCCTGGGAGTGCCTTTTCCTCCTGAGTACTGTAGGTCCTGTTTGGCATTTTCTTCCAGAACAGGCCTTATCACACTGTGTATGTCACTACGATTCTTAAATCTCTCAAACCAACCTTTGCTGGCTTTAAATTCACCAATATGAGCACTAGTTCCAGGCTTTTTTCCCCTGTTCACCTGGGTGTTAGTCGACTGGTTTTGGGTTGCACCCTGGGAGACAAGTTTAAAGGGAAACCCCAATGGAAATAAGTTAGACAGCTTCGATGACACTGACTTTTTGGGTTATCCTGGGTGGCAAACCCTCTGGGGTTAATTGTTTCTTGGTATTTTCTCAAAAAGGGCCACACCAACAACAGTGCTACAGCAGCAGCAGACGATTGCTACAGCAGCAGAGACGATGCTACAGAAAGCAGCAGACGAGCTACAGCAGCAGCAGCAGCTGACAGTGCTACAGCAGCAGCAGACGATGTTTACAGCAGCAGCAGACGATGCTAAAAGCAGCAGCAGACGATGCTACAGCAGCAGCAGAACGATGCTACAGCAGCAGCAGACGATGCTACAGCAGCAGCAGACGATGCTACAGCACAGCAGACGTAGCTACAGCACCCAGCAGACGATGCTACAGCAGCAGCAGACGATGCTACAGCAGCAGCAGCAAATCTACAGCAGCAGCAGCAGCTGACAGTGCTACAGCAGCAGCAGACGATGCTACAGCAGCAGCAGACGATGCTACAGCAGCGCAGACGATGCTACAGCAGCAGCAGACGATGCTACAGCAGCAGCAGACGAGGGCTACAGCAGCAGCAGCAGCTGACAGTGCAGCAGCAGCAGCTGTACCACCATAGTACGATGGTTGATTGGGTTTTATTATACAACCTGGCCAGCTCGGAGAACACGCACTCCACTTTCATACTTATCAATGATTTTTTTCTTCATCTCTATAGTAATTCTCACCCTTATTGCTGTAGGGTTGGCACTAGAAGCTTTCTTGGGGCCCATGGTCACTTATTTTCCAGATAAAATCACCAAAAACACTGTAATAATACGAAATGTTACGATTGTATGCTTGGATGCTACCGCGGCGGCTGGCTGGTAAACTATGCCACCGGCGGAACATGTGAGGCTGGCTAAGGCGCACATTGGACGCGTCTCGGACGAACAGCGGTGAGCGGGTTTTTAAGCGGTATGCGAGGCAAAATTTTTGCGATTAAAGCAAGCGGTATGCGGATTAATCGTTATGTGATGCCAACGGTATGCGGGGGTCCACTGTACTGTGTTTTAATGAGGAATGGTGAAAATATTCTACTCATAGTGCAAAATATGAGAAGGTGAATTTAAGTGATTATTATGATTATTAATAAATTAAATAGAAACTAAGAAAATTCTTTTCCTCTGAAGTGAGTACCTAGACGTACTAAGTTTATTTTGTTATGAAAAGCACTATAACCCAGGGACCAACTGACTATGTTCGTAACAGACAGGAATATAATTGAATCATTGTTTTCACAAGAAGCATTTTTGAATATATGAATATATCTTTTGTCTTATACAAATTTTGATTCACTTATAATTAATAATCTACTGTACAACTATGAAATAATTACTGTCCTACTGTACAACTATGATATAATCCTATGTAGTCTGTATGCCAATAATGTTAAGTTGGCCCATAATGCCTAGGCATAATAGAGGCTCTCTTTGCATTGCAACCCACTATTGTAAATACAAAATCTCAATGTACTGTTTGCAAAGACATAAAATAAATAAATAAATGACACTTGCCTTTATTGAAGATGTAGTGATGAGACACTGTGTCCTGGGAGTGCCTTTTTCTCCTGAGTAATGTAGGTCCTGTTTGGCATTTTCTTACAGAACAGACCTTATCACACTGTGTATGCCACTACGATTCTTAAATCTCTCAAACCAACCTTTGCTGGCCTTAAATTCACCAATATGAGCACTAATTCCATGCATTTTTTCCTGTTCACCTGGGTGTTAGTTGACTGGTGTGGGTCGCATCCTGGAAGAGAAGATTAAGGACCCCAATGGAAATAAGTTAGACATTCCTCGATGACACACTGACTTTCTTGGGTGGCTAACCCTCTGGGGTTAATTGTTTCTCAGTGTTCTCGATAAGCCACACCAACAACAGTCTTTCCACATCTTCGAGTAGCACAGCTGACCATGGCGCAGGTGAAGCTAACCATGGTACAGCAGCAGCAGCAGTTGACAATGGTACAGCAGCAGCTGACCATGGCACAGCAGCAGCTGCAGCTGACTGTGATACAGCAGCAGTAGCAGCAGCTGACCATGGTACAGCAGCAGCAGCAGCAGCAGCTGACCATGGTACAGCAGCAGCAGCTGACCATGGTACGATAGTATTTCGATAGTATTTCAGCTAGGCCAGTATATCTTCTACATGTTCTTGTAGTAATAAAGATATTATTATTATTATATAAGTGAAACATATAAGTGAACAGTATTCAGACAAGGCTAAAGAGGTTTTAGTGGCATTTATGGATTTGGAAAAGGCGTATGACAGGGTTTATTAGGGGGCAATGTGGCAGATGTTGCAAGTGTATGGTGTAGGAGGTAGGTTACTGAAAGCAGTGAAGAGTTTTTACGAGGATAGTGAGGCTCAAGTTAGAGTATGTAGGAAAGAGAAAGATTATTTCCCAGTAAAAGTAGGCCTTAGACAAGGATGTGTGATGTCACTGTGGTTGTTCAGTATATTTATAGATGGGGTTGTAAGAGAAGTAAATGCAAGGGTCTTGGCAAGAGGTGTGGAGTTAAAAGATAAAGAATCACACATAAATTTGGAGTTATCACAGTTCCTCTTTGCTGATGACACTGTGCTCTTGGGTGATTCTGAAGAGAAGTTGCAGAGATTGGTGGATGAATTTGGTAGGATATGTAAAAGAAGAAAATTAAAAGTGAATACAGGAAAGAGTAAGGTTGTCAGGATAACAAAAAGATTAGGTGATGAAAGATTGGATATCAGATTGGAGGGAGAGAGTATGGAGGAGGTGAATGTATTCGGATATTTAGGAGTGGACGTGTCAGTGGATGGGTCTGTGAAAGATGAGGTGAATCATAGAATTGATGAGGGGAAAAGGGTGAGTGGTGCACTTAGGAGTCTGTGGAGACAAAGAACTTTGTCCTTGGAAGCAAAGAGGGGAATGTATGAGAGTATAGTTTTACCGACACTCTTATATGGGTGTGAAGCATGGGTGATGAATGTTGCAGTGAGGAGAAGGCTGGAGGCAGTGGAGATGTCATGTCTGAGGGCAATGTGTGGTGTGAATATAATGCAGAGAATTCGTAGTTTGGAAGTTAGTAGGAGGTGCGGGATTACCAAAACTGTTGTCCAGAGGGCTGAGGAAGGGTTGTTGAGGTGGTTCGGACATGTAGAGAGAATGGAACGAAACAGAATGACTTCAAGAGTGTATCAGTCTGTAGTGGAAGGAAGGCGGGGTAGGGGTCGGCCTAGGAAAGGTTGGAGGGAGGGGTTAAAGGAGGTTTTGTGTGCGAGGGGCTTGGACTTCCAGTGGGTATGCGTGAGCATGTTTGATAGGAGTGAATGGAGACAAATGGTTTTTAATACTTGATGTGCTGTTGGAGTGTGAGCAAGGTAACATTTATGAAGGGATTCAGGGAAACCGGCAGGTCGGACTTGAGTCCTGGAGATGAGAAGTACAGTGCCTACACTCTGAAGGAGGGGTGTTAATGTTGCAGTTTAAAAACTGTAGTGTAAAGTACCCTTCTGGCAAGGCAGTGATGGAGTGAATGATGGTGAATGTTTTTCTTTTACAGGCCACCCTGCCTTGGTGGGAATCTGCCAGTGTGTTAATAATAATAAAAATATTATTATTATTACAGTGGACCCCCGGTTAACGAACTTTTTTCATTCCAGTAGTATGTTCAGGTGCCAGTACTGGCCGAATTTTTTCCCATAAGGAATATTGTGAAGTAGATTAGTCCATTTCAGACCCCCAAACATACACGTACAAACGCACTTACATAAATACACTTACATAATTGGTCGCATTTGGAGGTGATCGTTATGCGGGGGTCCACTGTATTTGTTTACTCTTTTTACCATTTGCACAAAAGTAGTTATTATACTAACAACTTATAAATGTAATTTTGTTAATATTTTACACTTTTTAATTAGTACATTACTTGTTCCATGATGTATATTGATACATCATGGAACAAGTAACGATCTCCTGTGCAAATTGTAATTTTGGATCAGTAAGGGAAGTGAGAACGTTGTTTTCAGGTTAAGTTATGTAATATTCAAGTGTTACCTAACTTAGCCTAGTCTAATCTAACCTAACTTAGCCTTGTCTAATCTAACCTAACTTAGCCTAGCCTAACCTAACCTAACTTAGCCTTATCTAACCTAACCTAATTTAGCCTAGTCTAACCTAACCTAATTTAGCCTAGTCTAACCTAACCTAAAGTAAACAATGCCTATATCTTTACCTTTAATATACCTTTGAAGAGTTTCGAGAGTTTCACTACTCTTGGAGCCCGGCCATGTGCGATGCTTGTCTGGTGTTTGCCTGGTCAACCAGGGTATTGCTGCTCAAGGCTCGCTGCCCCACATATCCATCACAGCCTGGTTGATCTGGCATCTGGTAAAGATGCTTGTCCAGTTTCCTCGTGGAGGCTTCTACACTTGTTCTAGCAGTGTTTCTGATATCTTCTGGTAAGATGTTGAATAGTCTGGGACCCTGGATGTTGATACAGTGCTCCCTTATTGTCACCACTGCACTCCTGCTCCTCACTGGGTTTATCTTATATTTTCTCCCATATCTCTCACTCCATGCGTGTCGTATGAGGCGACTAAAATGCCGGGAGCAATGGGTTAGTAACTCCTTCTCCTGTAGACATTTACTAAAAAAGAGAAGAAGAAAAACTTTATAAAACTGGGATGCTTAAATGTGCGTGGATGTAGTGCGGATGACAAGAAACAGTTTTAGTTAGTTTAATATGTTTATTATGCACCCCATACCCATCCTGTGGGCGGTAGTCAAAAGATTACAGAGGTACATAATTGGTCCAGGGACTAGACTCCAAAGTTTTGATAGCTGAGCAAGTTACAGAGGTAATGAACTCACAATTTACAAAGGTAATGAACTCACAATTTACAAAGGTAATGAACTCACAATTTACAAAGGTAATGAACTCCAGGTAAGTCTGGTCACAATCATGACAAGTTACAAAGGTATTTACAGATTACAGAGGTACGTAATGGGTCCAGGGACTGGGCCCCCAAAGTTTTGATAGCTGAACTAGGTACAAAGGTAATGAGCTCACAAGTTACAAAGGGAATGAATTCTGTAGAATGGTTACTTACGTTTATACTTTGGCTACAATCATGAACAAATTATAGAGTAATGAGCAATTCACACTTCCACACCCGGTCACAACTGTAATGAGTTATTGGTGCAAATATTGATTGTTGAGTCACACACACCACACACACACACACACACACACACACACACACACACACACACACACACACACACACACACACACACACACACACACACACACACACTTTAGTTTAATATCTTTATGCACCCCATACCCATCCTGTGGGCAGTAGTCAAAAGATTACAAAGGTACATAATGGGTCCAGTGACTGGACCCCAAAGTTATGATAGCTGAACTAGTTACAAAGGTAATGAACTCCAGGTAGATCTGGTCACTAATCATGGCAAGTTACAGAGGTAATGAATCAGCTTCACTCCTATACATGGTTACAGTCATGAACAAATTACAAAGTAATGAACCACTGATACGTCCACACCTGGTCACAATTGTAATGAGTTATAAATACAAATATTAAGTGGATCATACACCCACACTAGCGCGCGCGCGCACATACACACACGAGGGCGCACGCACGGACATGTGCACACGAGCGTACAAATATATGCATACACACAAGGACGCACACCCACAAGAAACAGATGATTGCTGATGTTATGAATGAAAAGAAGTTGGATGTCCTGGCCCTAAGCGAAACAAAGCTGAAGGGGGTAGGAGAGTTTCAGTGGGGGGAAATAAATGGGATTAAATCTGGAGTATCTGAGAGAGTTAGAGCAAAGGAAGGGGTAGCAGTAATGTTAAATGATCAGTTATGGAAGGAGAAAAGATAATATGAATGTGTAAATTCAAGAATTATGTGGATTAAAGTAAAGGTTGGATGAGAGAAGTGAGTCATAATAAGCGTGTATGCACCTGGAGAAGAGAGGAATGCAGAGGAGAGAGAGAGATTTTGGGAGATGTTAAGTGAATGTATAGGAGCCTTTGAACCAACTGAGAGAGTAATTGTGGTAGGGGACCTGAATGCTAAAGTAGGAGAAACTTTTAGAGAGGGTGTGGTAGGTAAGTTTGGGGTGCCAGGTGTAAATGATAATGGGAGCCCTTTGATTGAACTTTGTATAGAAAGGGGTTTAGTTATAGGTAATACATATTTTAAGAAAAAGAGGATAAATAAGTATACAAGATATGATGTAGGGCGAAATGACAGTAGTTTGTTGGATTATGTATTGGTAGATAAAAGACTGTTGAGTAGACTTCAGGATGTACATGTTTATAGAGGGGCCACAGATATATCAGATCACTTTCTAGTTGTAGCTACACTGAGAGTAAAAGGTAGATGGGATACAAGGAGAATAGAAGCATCAGGGAAGAGAGAGGTGAAGGTTTATAAACTAAAAGAGGAGGCAGTTAGGGTAAGATATAAACAGCTATTGGAGGATAGATGGGCTAATGAGAGCATAGGCAATGGGTCGAAGAGGTATGGGGTAGGTTTAAAAATGTAGTGTTAGAGTGTTCAGCAGAAGTTTGTGGTTACAGGAAAGTGGGTGCAGGAAGGAAGAGGAGCGATTGGTGGAAAGATGATGTAAAGAGAGTAGTAAGGGAGAAAAAGTTAGCATATGAGAAGTTTTTACAAAGTAGAAGTGATGCAAGGAGGGAAGAGTATATGGAGAAAAAGAGAGAGGTTAAGAGAGTGGTGAAGCAATGTAAAAAGAGAGCAAATGAGAGAGTGGGTGAGATGTTATCAACAAATTTTGTTGAAAATAAGAAAAAGTTTTGGAGTGAGATTAACAAGTTAAGAAAGCCTAGAGAACAAATGGATTTGTCAGTTAAAAATAGGAGAGGAGAGTTATTAAATGGAGAGTTAGAGGTATTGGGAAGATGGAGGGAATATTTTGAGGAATTGTTAAATGTTGATGAAGATAGGGAAGCTGTGATTTCGTGTATAGGGCAAGGAGGAATAACATCTTGTAGGAGTGAGGAAGAGCCAGTTGTGAGTGTGGGGGAAGTTCGTGAGGCAGTAGGTAAAATGAAAGGGAGTAAGGCAGCCGGGATTGATGGGATAAAGATAGAAATGTTAAAAGCAGGTGGGGATATAGTTTTGGAATGGTTGGTGCAATTATTTAATAAATGTATGGAAGAGGGTAAGGTACCTAGGGATTGGTAGAGAGCATGCATAGTTCCTTTGTATAAAGGCAAAGGGGATAAAAGAGAGTGCAAAAATTATAGGGGGATAAGTCTGTTGAGTATACCTGGTAAAGTGTATGGTAGAGTTATAATTGAAAGAATTAAGAGTAAGATGGAGAATAGGATAGCAGATGAACAAGGAGGCTTTAGGAAAGGTAGGGGGTGTGTGGACCAGGTGTTTACAGTGAAACATATAAGTGAACAGTATTTAGATAAGGCTAAAGAGGTCTTTGTGGCATTTATGGATTTGGAAAAGGCGTATGACAGGGTGGATAGGGGGGCAATGTGGCAGATGTTGCAAGTGTATGGTGTAGGAGGTAGGTTACTGAAAGCAGTGAAGAGTTTTTATGAGGATAGTGAGGCTCAAGTTAGAGTATGTAGGAAAGAGGGAAATTTTTTCCCTGTAAAAGTAGGCCTTAGACAAGGATGTGTGATGTCATCGTGGTTGTTTAATATATTCATAGATGGGGTTGTAAGAGAATTAATGCGAGGGTCTTGGCAAGAGGCGTGGAGTTAAAAGATAAAGAATCACACACAAAGTGGGAGTTGTCACAGTTGCTCTTTGCTGATGACACTGTGCTCTTGGGAGATTCTGAAGAGAAGTTGCAGAGATTGGTGGATGAATTTGGTAGGGTGTGCAAAAGAAGAAAATTAAAGGTGAATACAGGAAAGAGTAAGGTTGTCAGGATAACAAAAAGATTAGGTGATGAAAGATTGGATATCAGATTGAAGGGAGAGAGTATGGAGGAGGTGAACGTATTCAGATATTTGGGAGTGGACGTGTCAGCGGATGGGTCTATGAAAGATGAGGTGAATCATAGAATTGATGAGGGAAAAAGGGTGAGTGGTGCACTTAGGAGTCTGTGGAGACAAAGAACTTTGTCCTTGGAGGCAAAGAGGGGAATGTATGAGAGTATAGTTTTACCAACGCTCTTATATGGGTGTGAAGCATGGGTGATGAATGTTGCAGCGAGGAGAAGGCTGGAGGCAGTGGAGATGTCATGTCTGAGGGCAATGTGTGGTGTGAATATAATGCAGAGAATTCGTAGTTTGGAAGTTAGGAGGAGGTGCGGGATTACCAAAACTGTTGTCCAGAGGGCTGAGGAAGGGTTGTTGAGGTGGTTCGGACATGTAGAGAGAATGGAGCAAAACGGAATGACTTCAAGAGTGTATCAGTCTGTAGTGGAAGGAAGGCGGGGTAGGGGTCGGCCTAGGAAAGGTTGGAGGGAGGGGGTAAAGGAGGTTTTGTGTGCGAGGGGCTTGGACTTCCAGCAGGCATGCGTGAGTGTGTTTGATAGGAGTGAATGGAGACAAATGGTTTTTAATACTTGACGTGCTGTTGGAGTGTGAGCAAAGTAACATTTATGAAGGGATTCAGGGAAACCGGCAGGCCAGACTTGAGTCCTGGAGATGGGAAGTACAGTGCCTGCACTCTGAAGGAGGGGTGTTAATGTTGCAGTTTAAAAACTGTAGTGTAAAGCACCCTTCTGGCAAGACAGTGATGGAGTGAATGATGGTGAAAGTTTTTCTTTTTCGGGCCACCCTGCCTTGGTGGGAATCGGCCAGTGTGATAATAAATAAAAATCTCTCACTCCAGTATGTTGGTATGACCATACCAGACCAAACTTAGCTCAACATTACTGATTATTGGAAATATATCACAAAATAAAAATACAGTGGTCCCTCGTTTTTCCTAATTAATTCGTTCCTGGAGGTGTTACTATTATCGAAATCTACGATTTTCAAATCAATTTTCCCCATAAGAAATAATGTAAATACAATTAATCCATTCCTGACACCCAGAAGTATCAACAACAATTTTTTTTACCTTAAAAATAGATTTACATGCACAAAAGAATGAACATTCAACATGACATTTACCTTTATTGAAGGCTGTTGTTGATGAATGGAAGACAGGGAGGAGGAGAGAGGGAAGAGAGATTATTGTTTGGAAGGGGAATCCCCCTCCATAAGGAGGATATGTTGGATAAATACATGAGTGAGAGGGGTTGGATTTGAGTGGGACTTGCATATCAGAGAACATATGAACATCAGAAAGGAGGAGCACATAAGAACATAAGAAAGGAGGATCACTGCAGCAGGCCTGTTGGCTCATGCTTGGCAGGTCCTTTACAATTCATCCCACTAACAAAACATTTTTCCAACCCAATCCTCAGTGCTACCCAAGAAATAAGCTCTGATAACTCTTTCCACTCATTTGCAAGTCCCACTCAAATCCAACTCCTCTCACTCATATATTTATCCAACCTAAATTTGAAACTACCTAATGTCCTAGCCTCAGTAACCCAACTAGGTAGACTGTTCCACTCATCAACTACCCTATTTCCAAACCAATACTTTCCAATGTCCTTTCTAAATCTAAACTTATCTAATTTAAATCCATTACTGCAGGTTCTCTCTTGGAGAGATATCCTCAAGACCTTATTTATATCTCCCTTATTTATACTCATCTTCCACTTATACACTTCGATCATGTCTCCCCTCATTCTTCGTCTAACAAGGGAATGTAATTTAAGGGTCTTCAATCTTTTTCATAAGGAAGATTTCTATTGCTATGTATTAATTTAGTCATTCTATGCTGAATGTTTTCTAATGAATTTACGTTCATTCTGTAATATGGAGACCAGAGCTGAGCTGCATAATCTAGGTGAGGCCTTACTAATGATGTATAAAGCTGCAGTATAACCTCTGGACTTCTGTTGCTTACACTTCTAGATATAAATCCCAATAATCTATTTGCCTTATTACGTATGCTTAGGCATTGCTGTCTTAATTTAAAGTTGCTGCTTACCATAACCCCCAAATCCTTTTCGCATTGTATGCTGCTAAGTTCAACATTATTAAGCTGGTAGGTGCTGGGGTTATGAACATTTCCAAGCTTTAGAACTTTACATTTATCTACATTGAACTGCATCTGCCACTTATCTGACCACGAATTGAGTTTGTCTAAACCCTCCTGAAGTTGTGAGACATCAACGTCTGAATCGATTATCCTACCTGTCTTCATGTCATCAGCAAATTTGCTTATGTCACTAGTAATTCCCTCGTCAAGATCGTTTATATATATTATAAACAACAATAAGATGAATAATAGACTGAAATATCTGCTAGGGCATAAGAAAGGAATTTATAGGCATATCAAAAGAGGTGAGGGTCATCTTATGAATCAGTATACAGGAGGGCCCCAATTATACGGCTGATTAGGTTCCAGGCTACCGCCGTAAAGCGGAAACCGCCGTAAAGTGGAACACCCTTTTTTTCCACTTACAAATGCATACAAACACTAGATAACAAGTTTACACTAACATATATTAAGTTAGCAATAGAACCAGGCATCAAAAAACAATAAAAAAGTACAATACACACATAGTGCACTCATTACTTACCTTAAAATATTTATAGTCTTAATCTAGGGTGAGACAAGTAGTATTTATTGTAAAAAATCAAGTGTGGTATGTATGGTAGTCAGCCGGGCTACCATACCAGGCCAACCCACCTACACATAATATTCTATTACATTTAAGCATCCCAGAGCGATAAAATGTATATACAGTTCACTCATTACTTACCTTAAAATATTTGTAGTCTTAATGTAGGGTCAGGAGTAAGTAAATGAGATAAAACAAATAAATGAGAGAGAGAAAGAATGAGTGCATGAGAGAGGACAGGCGCAGAGTTATGTAAACAAACCAGGCGAAGGTAAGTTTTGTAAACGAAGTGTACACGTCTGGTTTGTGTACAAGTTACATTGTGTACAGGTTGTCTCTACATTGATACGGTAGAATAAATAAGAGAAACACTCCCATTCTCATGTAACATCATTTTGAGAAGAAATGATGCTCTGAGTGAAGGCAATGGAAATAAGTCACTCTGACTTTTTTGGGTTATCCTAGGTTCTCTACACATATGTTGTTATGTATGATAATCTATGTAATTGTATTTGTGTATACCTGAATAGACTTACTTACATACGAAAGGAATAATTTTCTACAGTTACCCCCAGTAACACATTTTCTCTTATGTTAGATTAGAGAAAATGTTATTCTTGGCATCACTTGTACAAGTTATCTGGCTACCACATCTCATATTTATGTTTATTTATTCTATTGTAGGGTGTATTTATCATCTTTTTATGTTATGTATCGTGTTTATTATATAATTTTGAAAAAAATATCATGGATGGATTAATGAAAATGTGTATATTAACGTAATATACAACATTTAATGAGACTCGGTGATTATTATTATTATTATTAGCATTTCTAATATGGTGTCACTTGTGCAAGTTGTCTGCTACCACATCTCATATTTATGTTTATTTATTCTATTGTGGGGTGTATTTATCATCTTTTTATGTTATGTATCGTGTTTATTATATAATTTGAAAAATATCATAGATGGATTAATGAAAATGTGTATTTAACGTAATATACGACATTTAAATGAGACTCGATGATTATTATTATCATTACTAATATGACGTCTGGAGACATAAGACACTCCTACTGATTTTAATGTGTACCTGCATGCCAGCACAGTACGTAAGTTTATTTAAGTACAGGTATACATAAGTATAATTATCAGAGTATATATAAAATATGAAATAACTTTTAAAACCATTTGAAATTTTGGAGTTTCCAGACAAAATGGAGAGACTTAATGCTTACTGAGCTCACGAAGAATGTAAACAAACAAGGTGGGGCGCAGTGACCGTATTAGAAAGTCAGGTGGGGGGAGCCGTATAGCGAGTTTTGGTCATAATTTGAAATGACCGTATTAGCGGAACGCCGTAAAGTGAAACGCCATAAAGCGGGGCCCTCCTGTATTGACATTAAGAGGGGCATTAAAAAGGGGATAAGAAAAGCTAAAAGGGACTATGAAATTAAAGTTGCTATGGATTCTAAAACTAACCCAGAAAGTTTTTTCCAGGTCTATAGAACAAAAGTTAGAGATAAGACAGGTCCCCTTATAAATAACTATGGGCATCTTACTGACAAAGAGAAAGAAATGTGCTCGATTTTAAATAATTATTTTCTCTCGGTTTTTACACAGGAAGACACTAACAATATTCCAGTAATTAATTTTTATAGTGGGCTAGAAGAAGAAAAATTATGTAACATCACAGTCACTAGTGAAATGGTTGTGAAGCAGATAGACAGACTGAAGCGAAATAAGTCGCCGCGTCCTGATGAGGTTTTTTCAAGGGTTCTTAAGGAATGCAAAATGGAACTCTGTGAACCATTAACTAGTATTTTTAATTTATCTCTATAAACAGGTGTAGTGTCTGATATGTGGAAGATGGCTAATGTAATTCCTATTTTTAAAACAGGGGACAAGTCGTTACCATCAAATTACTGCCCAATAAGCCTGGCCTCAATTGTAGGCAAATTACTAGAGTCAATTATAGCTGAGATTATAAGAAGCCATCTCGATAAGCATAGCTTGATTAATGATACTCAGCATGGATTCACAAGAGGCCGGTCTTGTCTAACTAATTTATTAACTTTCTTCAATAAAGCTTTTGAGGCTGTTGACCACGATAAAGAATTTGATATTATTTACTTAGATTTTAGTAAGGCTTTTGATAGAGTTCCACACCAAAGACTGTTAAAGAAAGTGGCAGCTCATGGCATTGGGGAAAAAGTTCTCTCGTGGATCGAGTCATGGCTCACAGACAGGAAGAAGTGAGTGTCCATAAATGGGGTTAAATCCAAGTGGGGATCTGTAACAAGTGGCATTCCACAGGGATCAGTCTTGGGCCCAGTGTTGTTTATAATATATATCAATGATCTTGATGAGGGAATTACTAGTGATATGTGCAAATTCGCCGATGACACGAAGATAGGTAGGATAATTGATTCAAACGTAGATGTTAGGGAACTTCTATTCTTGGTCAGAAAAGTGGCAGATGCAGTTCAATGTAGATAAATGCAAGGTTCTGAAGCTCGGGAGTGTCCATAACCCTAGCACTTATAAGTTAAATGATGTAAAACTTAGCCAAACAGATTGCAAAAAGGACTTGGGGGTTATGGTGAGCAGCAACCTTAAACCAAGACAGCAATGCCTAAGCGTACATAATAAGGCAAATAGATTACTGGGATTTATATCAAGAAGTGTAAGCAACAGAAGTCCAGAGGTCATACTGCAGCTTTATACATCATTAGTAAGGCCTCACCTAGATTATGCAGCTCAATTCTGGTCTCCATATTACAGAATGGACATAAATTCATTAGAAAACATCCAGCATAAGATGACTAAATTAATACATAGCATTAGAAATCTTCCTTATGAAGAAAGATTGAAGACTCTTAAGTTACATTCACTTGTTAGACGAAGAATGAGGGGAGACCTGATCGAAGTGTATAAGTGGAAAATAGGTATTAATAAAGGGGATATTAACAAGGTCTTGAGGATATCTCTCCAAGAGAGAACCCTCAGTAATGGATTTAAATTAGATAAGTTTAGATTTAGAAAGGACATAGGAAAGTATTGGTTTGGAAATAGGATAAACTTGAAGAACAGAAGGAGAGTGAGGTAATTAGTCCCTCAGCCTCGAGTCGATGTGGTCAGTCCATCAATCTTGAAAAGAATACGGCATAGGAGTGGAGAAGCAGCTTATAAACTGTATGGCAGGAGAGGTGCAGCAGTCGTAGGTGGTGTCACATTTGTCCAATGTGGAAGTAGGTCATGCCCAAGGGTTAGGCAAGCGACGAATTCCCAAGTATTAAGATCCCAAGAAGTTGCAGTGTGGTTGCAGCTAGTATGGGCCAACAGGCATACTGGAAACATATACACATATGCAGTTTAATGTGATCCTTTATTGACGTTTCACCCACACAGTGGGCTTTTTCAAGTCACACACAGATCTACCTGCGGTGGAAGGTACGGGAGTATTTATGGTCATGTTCAGAATGTTGAGGTCAGGTGGAGAATGCCGCATCTGATCTACCGGGTGGGGTTATAGAGTCTTGGGTAGCTTGGCAGGGGTATTGGACAAGTTGTGAGTAGACCTTCTGCAGTGTTCTATGTTCTTATGTGGGATAGCGATGAAGAAGTTTCTTGGCGAGTGGTTCAGCTATGTTATAGAAGCCATTGTTCTGGTTGAAATTGTTAGTTATGGAGATAAGCGATGATTCCAGGATTCTTCGGTATTGAGTGTTGTTTTCTGTGGCGATAAGTCTTGAGTTTCTGTAGTTAATTAAATGGTTGTGTGAATTGCGATGTTGTACACAGGCATTCCTTGTATCGTCAGTCCTGCTTGCATATTGGTGTTCTGAAATACGTGTTTGGAGGTCTCTTGATGTTTCGCCCACATATAATTTGTTGCAGTCATTACAAGGGATTATGTATACCCCTGCAGAGGATGGAAGCTTGTCCTGTCTACTACTGGTGATGTCCTTGATGGTCGTGGTTGTGGAGGTAGATACTTGGAATGATTTATTGGAAAAGATGTTGGAAACATGTTTGGCAATGGAGTTGGTGGGGAGGACTATGTATCTCTTCTCGGCAGTGTCTTCTCTGGGTGTGTTGAAGATGTTTAATGCCCGCCGTCTGCAGTCTCTGATGAAGTGACGAGGATAGTGGAGTTTAGAAAATACTTGTTCTCTTATCTCTATAACCAACAGTTTCAACCAGTAGAAATATAAACACATATGCAGTATAATATGATCCTTTATTGACTACGTTTCGCCCACACAGTGGGCTTTTTCAAGTCACAAACAGATCTACCTGGGGTGGATGGGACGCAAGTATTTATAGTCAGGTTCAGAATGCTGAGGTCAGGTGGAGAATGCTGCATCTGATGATGTACCGAGTGGGGTTATAGAGTCTAAAATCTTGGGTAGCTTGGAAATGAGATTAGATAAGTTTGTGAGCAGACCTTCTACAGTGTTCTTCCATTCCTGTGTTCTTATGTGGGATAGCAATGAAGAAGTTTCTTGGCAAGTGGTTCAGCTATGTTATAGAAGCCACTATTCTGGTTGAAGTTGTTGGGTATAGAAATAAGTGATGATTCCAGGATTCTTCGGTATTGAGTGTTGTCTTCTGTGGCGATAAGTCTTGAGTTTCTGTAGTTTATCAAGTGGTTGTGTGAATTACGGTGTTGTACACAGGCATTCCTTGGGTCGTCAGACCTGCTTGCGCATTGGTGTTCTGAAATACGTGTTTGGAGGCCGCTTGATGTTTTGCCCACGTATAACTTGTTGCAGTCATTACGAGGGATTATGTATACACCTGCAGAGGGTGGAAGCTTGTCCTGTCTATCACTGGTAATGTCCTCCCCACCAACTCCATTGCCAAACACGTTTCCAACATCTTTTCCAATACCTCATTCCAAGTATCTACCTCCACAGCCACGACCATCAAGGACATTACCAGTGATAAACAGGACAAGCTTCCACCCTCTGCAGGGGTATACATAATCCCTTGTAATGACTGCAACAAGTTATACATGGGCGAAACATCAAGGGACCTCCAAACACGTATTTCAGAACACCAATACACAAGCAGGTCTGACGACACAATGAATGCCTGTGTACAACACCGTAATTCACACAACCACTTGATAAACTACAGAAACTCAAGACTTATCGCCACAGAAGACAACACTCAATACCGAAGAATCCTGGAATCATCACTTATTTCTATATCCGACAATTTAAGAACATAAGAACATAAGAAAGGAGGAACACTGCAGCAGGCCTGTTGGCCCATACTAGGCAGGTCCTTTACAATTCATCCCACTAACAAACATTTGACCAACCCAATTTTCAATGCTACCCAAGAAATAAGCTCTGATGTGCAAGTCCCACTCAAATCCAACCCCTCCCACTCATGTATTTATCCAACCTAAATTTGAAACTACCCAAAGTCCTAGCCTCAATAACCCAACTAGGTAGACGTTCACTCTCTCTCCCTATTTCCAAACCAATACTTTCCTATGCCCTTTTCAAAAATCAAACTTACAAATTTTAAAATCCTTTACTGGGGTTCTCTCTTGGAAGATACCTAAAACCTTGTTAATCCCCCCTTTATTATACCTTACCCACTTATACACTTCAATAGTCTCCCCTCATTCTTCGTCTAAAAGTGAATGAAAATTAAGAGTCTTCAATCTTTTTTCAAAAGGAAGATTTCTAATGCTATGATTAATTTAGTCATCCTACGCGAATTTTTTTCTAACGAATTTATGTCCATTCTGAATAGGGAGACCAAAATTGGGCTGCTAATCTAGGTGAGGCCTTATAATGATGTTAAAGCTGCAGTATGACCTCGGGGACTTCTGTTGCTTACACTTTTTGATATAAACCCCAGTAATCTTTTTGCCTTTTTTTCGTACGCTTAGGCATTGCTGTTTTTGGTTTTAAAGGTTGTGCTTACCAAAAACCCCAAGTCCTTTTCCAATCTGTATGGCAAGTTCTACTTTTTTAATTTAAAAGTGCTGGGGTTTTAGGACATCCCGGCTTCAGAACCTTTGCATTTATCTACATTGAACTGCATCTGCCCTTTTCTGACCAAGAGTAGATTTTGCCAAAATCCTCCTGAGTTCCCTAACATCTAGTTTGAATCAATTACCCTACCATCTTGTGTCATCGCGAATTTGCTCATTCATAGTAATTTCCTTCATCAAGTCATTGATATTATTATAAAACAAAAGGGGCCAAAGCTTACCCCTGGGGAAAACCCCACTTGTTACGACCCCCCACTCGGTTTAACCCCTTTTTATGGACACTCTCTGTTCCTGTCTGTGGCCATGATTTGTCAGAGACCCCCCCTTTCCCCCCAATGCCAGAGCTGCTACTTTTACAACAGTCTTTGGGGGGAACTCTATCAAATGCCTTACAAAAAACTAAGTAAATAATATCAAATTGTTTTTCGTGGTCAACACCTCAAAAGCTTTTGAAAAAAAGTTAATAATTAGTTTTAAAAGACCCGGGCCCCTTTTTGAATCCATGTGAGTATATTAATCAAACTTGCTTATCGAGATGGCTTTTATAATGTCACTTTAAATTTACTTGTAATTTGCCTACAATTGGGCGGGTTATTTTGGGGAGTAAATTTTACGGTAACGACTTGTCCCTGTTTTAAAAAATAGGAACCACATTTGCCCTCTCCACATATCGACACTAACCTGTTTGAGAGATAAATTAAAAATATTGTTAATGGTTCACAGACTTTTCCCTTTTGCATTCCTTAAAAACCCCTTTAAAAAACCTCTCAGGATCAGGGGACTTTTTTGCTTCAGTCGGTCTTTTGCTTTACAAACCCTTTCACTAGTGAAGTGTGGTTTCTAATTTTTTCTTTTTCTGGCCCACTATAAAAATTAATTACCGGAATATTATTAGTGCTTCCTGTGTAAAAAACCCAGGAAAATAATTATTTTAAAATGGAGCACATTTCATTTCTTTGTCAGTAGGATGCCCCCTAGTTATTTTTTTAAAGGGGACCTATCTTATTCTGACTTTTATTTTATTACCTGGAAAAAAACTTTTTTGGGTTAGTTTTAAAAATCCCTAGAACTTTAAATTTTATAGTCCCTTTTAGCTTTTTTTATCCCCTTTTTAATGTCCCTCTTAAGTAATATTTATTCATAAGATGGCCCCCGCCCTTTTTATTCGCATAAATTCCCTTTTTTATGCCCTGTAATATTTCAGCCCATTTTCATCCATTTTGGGTCATTTCTATTTGATCTAAATTTCTTTTAAGGGATAAACGTTTTTGAGCAGCTGATTGTGTTCAGAAAAAATGTCATATTTAGTCTCTTCGTTACCCCCGTCAACAGATGAAAAATTTCTCTAAGCCCCTTAAACTGCTAAGCGAAAATCTGGGACGTTTCGAGTTATCCCTATTATAAACTTCCTTCAATGCTAAAGTAATTGATTTGTGGTCGCTAGCACCGTTCCTCTGAAACTTCAAAAATTATTAACGGGGATTCGTTTTTTGCCAAAAAACTAAGTCAAGCAAGTTATTCCCCCCTTGTAGGCGTCAAAACGCTTCAAAAAACAATCCAAACTACTTTAAGAAGTCGTGTGTTTCTAAATTCCCATCAAAAATTCCCAATCAAATGACTAATTTAAAAGTCCCCTAAAATTATACATTTCGTGCCTTGTGGCCCTAACAATTTCTCCCATATAGTTCCCCTTTGGGCCCTATTAAATTTTGGGGATGGTATATCACACCCCAAATTAATTTTTTAGCCCCCTCTAAAAATTCTATCCAAACAACTCTTATGGTGTTACTTAGGCTAATACCCATTTTTATGCAACGTTCAAGCAAAATTTCTACATACAATGCCACCCCACCCCCCTTTCCGACACTTGATCTACTTAACAATTTAAAACCCTGGAGTGACATTCTGCGGATGTCCCGCTATTTCTTTTTTTTAATTTAATTTAACTATAGATTCACTAAAAAATCTTGTTTACAAGCATTGATCCGATACCAACCTCTTTTTTAATGATTTAAAAATGAATCAAACAGTTACGAATTACTACACTGCAGAACAATAAAAGGCACTTCCATCCCAACAAAAAATTTTAAACTATCTTTAACTAAAATATCAATCTTTAAGCAAGCTTCGATGACCTCATAGCATTACTAAATTCCTACAGGCCAATATTCCTCATTACATAACTGAAACCTGGCTAAAGCCTGATAGACAGATGCAGCCATTCCCTGTTACACCCCATCCCACAACTGTAGGCAACCCAACAAGGGGGGGGGCACAGCCATATCTACTCAACCAACAGAATGTACACTAATACTTGCACAAGATAAACATGGGGAATATATAATAGCCAAATTCAAACCCAAAATACCTACAAAAACCTACATTGAAAAACTTTACAGATTTCCAAAGTCAACTTTACCAAATTTTAGTAAAAAAATGGGAAGTATGATAACGATCACCAAAAAACAAAGATCACTTACTACTCTCAGTGATTAAATAAAAATCTCCTGCAAGACCGGACCACCGTTACTGAATTCACAAACCAATGAAATTATGTTGCTCCCAACAGAAACAAAACCTACAAGATTACAAGATAGGTTTCCCTATTTGACCAATCTGGCCAACACCAACCCCCTTTAAAATCAGGCATATTACAGAAATACACAAAAACCACTACCCATTTTTTCTCATAACTCTTGGTAAATTACCCCAAACACTACTAAAGTCCCTTCAGATTTCACAATGAGGCACCTTTAAAATAACTTCACAACAGCAGTACAAAATTGACTGGCACACTGATAGAAATCTATACGATATTGACGAAGTATTAATAATTTTAAAAAAAAACCCAATACCTCTATAACAAGCACGCCCAAAAAAAAAACTAAACAATGACAGCTAAGAGAGAACAGTCCCGGGTTTAACACCCGATTCCAAAATCCAAAAATAAAAAACCCCAATAGAAAAACAGTACAGAATGGGTCAATAACCAAGCCAAACAAAACGTTACTCGTCAATCCTAACCGCCTGATAAAGGGCAAAAAAATTGTATTATAAACAGAATCCAACAAAACGGGTGTAAAAAAAAAGACCGGGAAAAAACCCTACAAAATTCAAGGAAAAAAAAAGATATCAGAAATACGAAATAAAATTAGCATAATCAGATAACCCCCACTCCACCAAAAAAAACAGCAAACAACTCAATGATTTTTCCCTAAGGAAAAAAACCTTCCCAATAAAACCCAAAAGCTCAGATACCCCACCAAATGACACCCACGGGCAACACCCAACACACTTTTCCTAGCTCCGACTAACCCATACGAATCTCCCTTATTATAAAACACGCAAAAAAACCGGCGGGAGATTTAAATACCTTCCTCCCTTTATAAAAAAAAATGCACAATGCTATCACCAATCTTTGCAACACCTTTAACAAACCCATTGAATCCTCACCTTCCCTACGTATTTAAAAAAAGCAAGGTCCCCCCCAACCACAAAGGAGGGCCCAAAACAGATTTTGAATAACAAAGGGCCAATATCCAATTTACACCCTCCTAAAAAATCTTTCGAAAAATAATTTCATAAACAATCACTCCACCTTATCTCCCAAACTACTAAAACCCCCCCAAATTTTGGGAATTCAGGCCAAAAAAAAATACTAAGATGCTATTATACACATGCTAAAAAACATAATACACTGCAAAGAAAAAAAAGAACCCCCAGGGGATTTTTCATTGACTACTAAAGCTTTTGATACAGTTAACCATACTTGCTCCCAAAAAAATTGTCACACATGGTATAAAGGGCACCCTCAATACCCAAGTATACCTCAGCAACAAAACCAATATTGTTGCAAATGGGGCAAACCCTTCTGCAAAACCAAATTTAAACTTTGGGTGCCCACAGGGAATGTCCTTGGCCCTCTCTCTTTCTCCTATACATAAAGCCCTTTCCAAAGTTTCGCAATTACTAAACCCCACACTATTTGCAGATGACATACATATGTCTTCTCCCCCCCGACCCCAAACACGCACCAATACTGTAAATACCGAATTACAGAAAATACTACCGGGTTGGGAAAAAAACTTACACTAAACTTTGACAAAACCTACTTCTTTCATTTGGTAACAGAGCACAGATGTCCCCTTAACATAAGATAAACGGTCACCTACCAAAGCTAACAGGGGAAAATTCTTAGGAATCCACCTTATAATAGACTAAAAATTTCACAACTATACAACAAATTTTAAGAAAATTTCCAAACTGTAGGCATACTACGAAGATACGGTAATCTCCACATCAGCCCCCCCGGCCCTATATCACCTCTTATTTACCCTTCTCACCTAGGAATTTGTGCAGGGGCTAAACAACAATAACCATCTCAGACCACAAATTTACCCAACAAAAGGTGCGTTAGAATGATAACAAATTCTCACTAAGGCCACACTCCACCAATATTCAATACACTAAACCTTTTCACCATAAAAAACATTCTTTCTTTTTACTGCCCCTTTTACATACATAGAACACTTAACTTAATTTTAAACCCTCCCCCAAACATTCCTTCCCAAACCTCAAAAAGAAACATGACCATAACCAAGGCACAGATACTTTTTGATGTTCTCGTTCCCATCTCACACTATGCAAAAACTCAATGCCATAAAAGGCCCCAAAATCGGGAAAACTCATTCCCGAAATATAAAAAAAACACACCTGTTTAAAATCAAGCTTTCTCAAAGATCACTTACTCACCCAAAACCAAATAAATACTGAATAAGAACCTTATAAATTGTTACTTAAATGTTCTCACAATTATATCACAAAAGTTAAACCTAAAACCCAATCAACTTTATTATTTTTTAAATACACTACCAAACAAAACTCCATCCACTGATTAAAACAATGCATAAAACCATATCCCTGTCTTTGTAATACTCATTGTTCTTTATAGTAATCTGTTTACATTAAAGTTTTTCACTGATTCATCATTGCTTAGTTCATCTTAAGTTAATTTTAAGCCAGCCGATGCATGCATAGTATAAGGGGTTTGGCATGCGCTCTTATCGGTATTTTTTGTACCTCTGAATGTGTCCCAAAATTTTTTAAAATAAATAAATAAAAAATAAAAAACCACGTTCAGTAATGAAAAATCTTTGTTACCTGCACTGCAACTAGTCCAACTCGCCCACTTATTTCTAGCACTGCCTATTTGTGAATAAATATTTAAAAACCCCTCCTCCCTTACCCTTCCCTGCTCCTTTCTGTTTTCCCACTAAACCTATTCGTCCTTGTAAATTTGCCGGTTTCCAAAATCCACCCTTTTTTGCCTTTACTATTCTCCTGTACTAAATTTTAACCCTTGACTTCACATTTTTCCCCGAAAAAACCCCCATACCACAACTATTCCTTTTTTAAAGACCAAACAGCCCCCCTCCACTGCGTTGGCCAGTGCCCCCCCCCCAACCAGACAATAAACCCTGTCCCTTGATATCATTGCTTTAAACTAAAACGTGGTATGTTTTAAAGATGGGATTGACTGGGGGTGTAATATTCGGGGATTTAGTTATTCAATGTGGATAGAGTAAGGGGAAGGGGGGGGATTGCATTGTATGTTCGAGAAAATATTAATTGTTGCATAAAAACGGGTATAAAAATAGGGGGAGGTAACGATCTTTTTTGGGTGATTGTGGGGGGTCAAGAAAAACAAAATTCTAGGTGAAATATCCCGACCTCCGGCTTGGATCACGATGAGGGAAAATTTTTTGGGGACGAATTGTTGGGGCTTCTGACACGAAACGTGTAAAGTGGGGGGACTTTAATTTTACCCAAATTACGGGAAATTTCTTTGACGGGTAATCTAAGTCCGGGACTTCAGGGAAACGTTCAGGACTTTTTTCTGAAACAAAATGTAACGAACCTACCAGGGGTAAAAAATTTGCTAGACCAACTTGTCAAATAAAAAAACCCCCTGAATAATCTGGAATCACTGAAGAGCTTGGCGAAATGATCACAAACCTCACCTTTACATTAAGGGGAAGCAAGAATAATGAAATACAGTAAAATCCCGTTTTTCGTTCTCCCCGATTAAAAGGGCCTTGGGGAACATCTGTCAAATTTTGTTTGGGGGTTACTAGCAATGATTTATTGACAAAAATCATATTAAAATTAAAGGGATCTGCTTTTGATTTTTTTCCCTTTAAAATGTACAAGTGCCCAGAGTATATACTTTCCCCCAGAGAGAAATTAGGTCAAAAAAACGATCCCAAATGGGTTAACGGGGAGGCAAAAGATCTATTAGGGGAAAAAGGGGGAATTTTATAGGGCATCAGAAGAGGAGGGGGTTAAACCCTTACTGCCCCAATATTTTCGCTTAAAAGAGAAGAAAAAAAGGCGATTAAAAAGGCTAAACGGACTATGAAATTAAGCGCTAAGAATAAAAGACTAACCCAAAAGGGGGTTCTTTCAAGTGAAAAGGACAAAGGGAAAGGAAAAAAGTACCTCGAAATCGGAATGGACAGCTACGGATAATGAAGAAAGTGTTCCTATTTAATGACTATTTTTTGTAGTTTTTAACGGGAAGATGTAAATGAGATTCCAGTAATTAACAATTTTTTTAGTTCCTGATAAATTTTAAGTAACAATATTATGTCACGGGGGGACGGTTTTTTAAACAGATAGAAAAAACTGAAACAAAATAAGTCCCCGGGAACCCGATATTTGTTTTAAAGGGTACTTAAGGAATGAAAGATGGAGCTAGTCACCATTAACGAGTGTATTCAATGCTCCATCCTTACCAGTTTTGTGCCAGAGATGTGGAAGATGGCAAAAGGGTTCCTATTTTAAAAAACAGGGGATAAGTCCACTTAAAATTTCCCGTCCAAAACCTGACATTAAGGGGGAATTTTAAATCAATTATAGCTGCATTATAAATCCCCTTGAAGAGCATAACTTGAAAAATGAACCCAGCATGGATCACGGAGGTCTTTCCCTGCCTACAAATTTACTGACTTCTCAATGAAATTTGGGCAGTTGACAGGATAAGGAATATAAATTTTGTTTATTTGGATTTTAGTAAACCCTTTCGACGAGTACCTCACGGGGAAATTTTAAAAAAAGTGGCAGCTCAGGTATGGGGAGGAAATTCTAGCAGGATTGAGGAGGGCTTACCAATAAAAGCAGAAGTTACCATTAATGGAGTAAATCTGAAGGGGGTTTGTCACTAGGGGCGTCCACAAGGATCAGTTTTAGGGCCCCTCTTGTTCAAAATTTTCATTAATGCCTGATGAAGGGATTTCAGGACTGAAAATTTGCTGATGAACAAAGATAGGCCTATATTCACCTGAGAAAGGTTCAATGAAATCCCGACGATTTGAACAAAAATTAATGTCTTGGGCTGAGAAATGGGATGAAGTTTTAAAGTGGATAAGTTGGGGTTTTCTTGCCTTGGGATGAAAATAAACCCCCGAAGCATAATTCTATGGGGAAAAGGCCTTGGGGCTACAGAATGTGAAAAAGACTTTTGGGTCATGGTAACAAAATCAAAAAACCAAGACAGCAGTGCCTCAGTGTGGCAACAAGGGCCCAAAAGATTACTTTGGGTTTTTTCAAGAAATATAAGTAACAAAGTCCAAAAGTTTTTTTTACACTCTATACATCACTATGAGGTCATTTGATTATGCGCTCAGTTTTGGTCCCTTCTCAGGATGGAATAGACTCATTAGAAAACATACGAGAAAAATACTAAAAAATTTACTTGTAAGGAACCCCTAGAAATAGACTTTTAAAACCTAAAAAATCCACTCTCTGGAGGGCTAGAATGGGGGAGATACATGAAACCCTTTTTTGTGCTCAGTGAAGCCTGTTTGTGTGCTCTAAGACCTGTTTGTGTGTCATGAAGACCCTTTTTTGGCCAGTGAAGACCTGTTTTTTTTTTGCTCTTGATGGGGGACCCTTTCTTTTAGTGCTGACCTGTACTTAAAATCTTGAAAGGTCTTTTTTGCTCCCGTGGGCTGAACAAAAATGCCCTCCACGAGCAAATTTACCAGCAACTTAAGGAAGAATTTAGGGAGCAAAAAAAGGGGATCGGGTTTTACCCAGGAAAAAAAGAGTTTTGTAGTAGTCCCCTGTTTCGAGTCCTCAGGTAAGAAGGGGTCGGGTCAGTGGGTTTTACACGGGGACGACGAAAGTTTACGACAAAAGAAAGAATGGAAAGCCAGAAAAGATGAAAAAAAAAGAGACTGCTGGGAAACTCCCCTGGGAAAACCCCCAAAAGCATTTTCCGGGGCTACCCGCGAATGTGAGCTACTACTGGGATCGTCCGCGAACGACAACAAGGAAGGTAAGAATATTTTTGTTGTTGGGATAGCCAGGGAGATACAGGATGGGCATTTCTGCTTTAGGACGGGGGTAGAGACAAAGGTATGCTTTCCCGGGGGTGGGGTGGAGGACATTGTTACCGCTTTACAACATCAGAACGGTAAAGGATCAATCCTATTATTTGCCCCATGCTGGGGCAATGAGTAGCAAGCGTAGAAGTGAGGATTTTTGTTAAAAAAGTTCAGGGAAACTTAGACATATTAGGGGAAGAAGGGGGGGCCCCCCCTGTTATAGTGGGATTTTTGCCAAGAAGAGGTGTTGGGAAAGAATGGGTTTCCAGACAATTGGTATTAATTTTTGGTGGATAAACCTGTAAGGGAAAAGCATACCATTCATTGACAAATGGGCAACTTTATGGCCCAAATGACTGTATGCCAGGATGGGGTTCACTTTCCAGGCAGGGGTGGTTTTCTTGCTAACTCATTGAGGGGGGGGGTTTGGGGCTTTAAACTAGGATTAGTTAGAGTTTTGGGTTTAGAAAAGTTAAAAATGAGTATGGATATATTGATTATTCGTTTTAAGAATCTAATAGTAACTGTCATGGAGTACTCTGGGGAAGATAATTCAGAAAAAATTTTGGTAAAAACAAAGAGAATGGAAAAATGTGCGAAGAAAAAAAAATGATGGGATTTTTGCTAAAATCGAAGTGCAAGAAATAAAATTAATACTACATTTTGGGAGCGTTGCTGGGAACTTTGATATCAGCATTTAAATGAAACGTGGAGATTTTAAAAAGTCGGTATGACTTTTATGTAATATCAGATTTAAGTTTTTCATGTGGTAGATGTAATGGGGAAGGGGGGGGGGTTGCATTGATGTTCCCAGAAAAATTAATTTTGTAAAAAAAGGTATAAAAATAGATGGAGCAGTAACAGAGCTGTTTGGGTAGAGTTGTGAAGGGCAAGAAAAAAATAATTCAGGTGTAATATACCCACCTCCAGGCTTGGGTCACGTAAGGGGGACTTCTTTGGGACGAAATTGTTAGGGCTTTTTGTACACAGAACATTGTCAAGTAGGGGGCTTTTAAATTTAGCCAAATTGACTGGGAATTTTTTTACAGGTAATCTAATCCAGTGACTTTTAGGAAAAAATCAGGCTGTTTTTGAAACAAGTGTAACGAACCTACCAGGGGAATAATTTGCTGACCTATCCTGTCAAAAGGAAACACCGTGAAAATTTGGGGATCACGAAAGTTTGGCGCAAGTGATCACAAATCCATCACCTTTTTGCATTTTTGGGAATCAAGAAAATGAAATACAGTAAAAATCCCCCCATTTTGTTCTGCCCATTATAAAGGACTTAGGGAAAAATCTGTCTAATCTTGATTGGGGTTATCTAGTAATGATTTTTGACCTAATCATCTTTGAATATGAAAGGGGCTGCTTTATATTGTTTTCCCCTTAAAAATGTACCAGTGCCCAAGTATATACATTCCCCAGAAGAAAATTTGGTCTAATAATAACGATCCCCAAAGGGGAACAGGAGGGTAAAGCATCTATTTGGGGGGAAAAGGGGAATTTTAGGCGCACAAAGAGGAGAGGTTAACCTTAGACCATAATTCAGCTTAAAAGAGAAGTAAAAAAAAACGATTAGAAAGGCAAAAGGGCTATGAAATTAGAGTTGCTAAAAAATCAAACTAATCCAAAAGGGGGTTTTTTCAAGTGTAAACGAAGGTGAAGGAAAAAAAGGACCTCTGAAATCTGGAATGGACACACGGATAAGAACTGGAAATGTGTTCCTTTTTATGACTTTTTTTTTTCAGTTTTTTTTCCAGAAAATGTAAAAAAGATTCCAGTAATTAACAATTATTTAGTTCCTGAGAATTCAAATTTAACTAAAATTACTGTCACCCAGGGAATGGTTATTAAGGGATAGCAAACTGAAAAAAAATAAGTCCCCGGGGCCCAATTTTTCCAAAAGGGAATTAAGGGGAAAGCAAGATGGACTTAGTCAGCCATTAAAGGTGATTCAATGCGTCCACCCACCGTGTTTTGCCAGAGATGTGGAAATGGTAATGTGGTTCCCATATTCAAATCAGGGGGGAAGTCCCACTCCTTCAAATTACCTTTCCAAAAAGCCTGACATCTAAGGAGCAAGTTATTGAATCAAATTTTAGCTGCTTATCAGAAGTCACCTTGAAGAGCATAACTTGATAAATGAATCTCACATGAATTCACGAGAGGTCGTTTTCCTGCCTACAAACTTACTGACGTTTTCAAAAGAACTTTGAGGCATTGACAGTGATAAGGAAAATTGATATGTTTATTTTGGGTTTAGTAAAGCCTTCGACAAAGGTACCCCCCACAAGAGACTCTTGAGAAAAGTGGCGCTCATGGATAGGAGGAAAGTTTGCATGGATTAGGCATGGCTCCAAAGAAAGCGAAGTTACCCTTAATGGAGTGAAATCAAGGGGATTAGACTAGTGCTTCCACAAGGGTCAGTTTTGGGGCCCCCTTTTTGTTCATAATTTACATTGTGTGATAAAGGGTTTTTAAAACCGACAAATTGAAGAAATTGAGACACTTACAACACATGGGATCTTTTTTGAAGAAACGTTCCCACACGGGCTTTCACATCCAATACAAAGTAAAAGGGTAAGAGATGAAGTTGAGGTAAAACAGTCCCTCAAACCGGTTCGATGTGTTTTAGTCCATCACTCTTGTAGAAGTGGCATAGGGCCCGAGGGTGCTTTTTATATGCGGTGAGATGAGTTTTAAGCAGGGGAGGGGGGATCTTAGTGGGGCCTGCCCCAATGTAATAGGGATCGTCCCAAAGGTTTGGGGAAGCTTTTAAGTCTTTTTACCAAATTCCAGATTTTGCAGTTCTGACAGATGTGATGAAAGGTTTTGAAACCGACAAGTTTAAGAATTTAGACACTTTTGCAACAATTGTTCTGTTTATCAACTTTTCTGTACTCGACTGAAGAAGCCCACTGGTAGGGGAAACGTTTGAAAAAAATACCTAACGTTGCTAGTGTCTTAAAATAACAACCCTTTGGTATTTTATACCATTTTAATGTTTAATCGTCGACACTTCAACACAAGGGATCTTTGGGACGACCTACAATAACTTCGACAACCTCTACATGAGAACGGTGGTTTTTAGAGGGACCTGACCTCCCAGCATTAGTTCTTACCTCTTCAGTGCCTACTCTCACCTCTTGGCGCAAATAAGTCTCCCCCTGTCACTTCATCTCCATATTGTTTCATTCCATGGAACAATCCCCTCTCAGACTGGGGACTGACCCCCTTAAAACTTTAAAAGGGGAAAGGGCTGATTAATCGTCTTCAAAAATTTTTGCTTTTTTCAATTTTCTGACTCGACTGAAGAAGCCTACTGTGTAGGTAACGTTTCGAAAAAAAGTACCAACTGTTTCTATTGCTACCTAACAACCGTCGGGATTTTATACCATTTTAATGTTCAATCTGTCAGACACGCAACACAAGGGGACTTGGTACAGACCTACAATCAAATTCGACAACCTCTACTAGTGAGAACGGCTGGATTTGAGAGGGACCTGACCTCCCAGCATCTGAGTTCTTACCTCTTCTAGTGACCTACGTCTCACCTCTTGGCGCTATATAAGTGCTCCATCCTGTCACTTCATCTCCATATTGTTTCATTCCATGGAACAATGCTCTTCTCCAGACTGAGGGACTGACCACCTCAAAACTTTAAGGGTGATGGACTGATTACATCGTCTTCAAGTATCTTCTGCTTCTATCAACTTTTCTGTACTCGACTGAAGAAGCCTACTGTGTAGGCGAAACGTTTCGAAATAAAGATACCTAACTGTTGCATATGTGTCTTACCTAACAACCTGTCGGTATTTTATACCATTTTAATGTTCAATCTGTCAGACACTGAAACACAAGGGTATCTTGGTACAGACCTACAATCAACTTCGACAACCTCTACTAGTGAGAACGGCTGGATTTGAGAGGGACCTGACCTCCCAGCATCTGAGTTCTTACCTCTTCTAGTGACCTACGTCTCACCTCTTGGCGCTATATAAGTGCTCCATCCTGTCACTTCATCTCCATATTGTTTCATTCCATGGAACAATGCTCTTCTCCAGACTGAGGGACTGACCACCTCAAAACTTTAAGGGTGATGGACTGATTACATCGTCTTCAAGTATCTTCTGCTTCTATCAACTTTTCTGTACTCGACTGAAGAAGCCTACTGTGTAGGCGAAACGTTTCGAAATAAAGATACCTAACTGTTGCATATGTGTGATGAATGGTTTGAAAAACCGACATGTTGAAGATTGAGACACTTATGCAGCATATGGGAATCTTTATTCAGGAAACGTTTCGCCACGCAGTGGCTTCATCAGTCCAATACAAAGAGGAAGGCGTAAGGAGAGGAGGAGAATGAGGTAATCAGTCCCTCAACCTGGAGTCGATGTGTTCAGTCCATCAATCTTGTAGATGGACTGAACACATCGACTCCAGGTTGAGGGACTGATTACCTCATTCTCCTCCTCTCCTTACGCCTTCCTCTTTGTATTGGACTGATGAAGCCACTGCGTGGCGAAACGTTTCCTGAATAAAGATTCCCATATGCTGCATAAGTGTCTCAATGTTGCATTTGTGTCTTACCTAACAACAGATTACTTGGATTTATCTCAAGAAGTATAAGTAACAGAAGTCCAAAAGTTATTTTACAGCTCTATACATCACTAGTGAGGCCTCATTTAGATTATGCTGCTCAGTTAGGTATCTTTATTTCGAAACGTTTCGCCTACACAGTAGGCTTCTTCAGTCGAGTACAGAAAAGTTGATAGAAGCAGAAGATACTTGAAGACGATGTAATCAGTCCATCACCCTTAAAGTTTTGAGGTGGTCAGTCCCTCAGTCTGGAGAAGAGCATTGTTCCGTTGTCTGAAACCAGAACCAGAACGAGGTATGTGAGGAGCTGAACAGGAGATTTAAGGAAGTTTTTACAGTAGAGACAGGAAGGGCTGTGGGAAGACAGCACAGAAGGGAACATCAAGAGGGAATATACCAACAAGTGTTGGATGACATATGAACAACTGAGGAGGAGGTGAAGAAGCTCTTAAGTGACCTTGACACCTCAAAGGCGATGGGACCGGACAACATCTCTCCGTGGGTCCTTAGAGAAGGAGCAGAGATGCTGTGCGTGCCTCTAACCACAATCTTCAACACATCCCTTGAAACTGGGCAACTACCTGAGAAATGGAAGACAGCTAATGTAGTCCCCATATTTAAGAAAGGAAACAGAAACGAGGCACTAAACTACAGACCTGTGTCTCTGAAATGTATTGTGTGCGAAGTCATGGAGAAGATTATCAGGAGGAGAGTGGTCGAACACCTGGAAAGGAACAAGATTATAAATGAAAACCAGCATGGGTTCAGGGAAAGGCAAATCTTGTATCACAAACCTCCTGGAGTTTTATGACAGGTAACAGAAGTAAGACACGAGAGAGAGGGGTGGGTAGATTGTGTTTTCCTAGACTGCAGGAAGGCCTTTGACACAGTTCCCCACAAGAGATTAGTGCAAAAGCTGGAGGATCAGGCACACGTAAAAGGGAGGGCACTGCAATGGATAAGGGAATACCTGACAGGGAGGCAGCAACGAGTCATGGTACGTGAAGAGGTATCACAGTGGGCGCCTGTTATGAGCGGGGTCCCACAGGGGTCAGTTCTAGGACCAGTGCTATTTTTGATATATGTGAACGACATGATGGAAGGAATAGACTCTGAAGTGTCCCTGTTCGCAGATGACGTGAAGTTGATGAGAAGAATTAAATCGGACGAGGATGAGGCAGGAATGCAAAGAGACCTGGACAGGCTGGACATGTGGTCCAGTAACTGGCTTCTTGAATTCAATCCAGCCAATGCAAAATCATGAAGATTGGGAGGGGCAAAGAAGACTGCAGACAGAGTATAGGCTAGGTGGACAAAGACTACAGACCTCACTCAGGGAGAAAGACCTTGGGGTGACCATAACACCGAGCACATCACCGGAGGCACACATCAACCAAATAACCGCTGCAGCATACGGGCGCCTGGCAAACCTGAGAATAGTGTTCCGATACCTTAATAAGGAATCGTTCAAGACACTGTACACTGTGTATGTTAGGCCCATACTGGAGTATGCAGCACCAGTCTGGAACCCACACCTGGTAGCACGTCAAGAAGTTAGAGAAAGTACAAAGGTTTGCAACAAGGCTAGTCCCAGAGCTCAAGGGAATGTCGTACGAGGAAAGGTTAAGGGAAATCGGACTGATGACACTGGAGGACAGAAGGGTCAGGGGAGACATGATAACGACATACAAGATACTGTGGGGAATAGACAAAGTGGACAGAGATAGGATGTTCCAGAGAGGGGACACAGGGACAAGGGGTCACAACTGGAAGCTGAAGACTCAGACGAGTCACAGGGACGTTAGGAAGTATTGCTTCAGTCATAGAGTTGTCAGCAAGTGGAATAGCCTAGCAAGTGAAGTAGTGGAGTCAGGAACCATACATAGTTTTAAGAAGAGGTATGACAAAGCTCAGGAAGCAGAGAGAGAGAGGATCCAGTAGCGATCAGTGAAGAGGTGGGGCCAGGAGCTGAGTCTCGACCCCTGCAACCACAATTAGGTGAGTACAGTGGGCTTTTTCAAGTCACAAACAGATCTACCTGGGGTGGAAGGTACGTGAGTATTTATAGTCGGGTTCAGAATGTTGAGGTCAGGTGGAGAATGCTGCATCTGATGATCTACCGGGTGGGGTTAAAGAGTCTATGATCTTGGGTAGCTTGGAAGGGGTATTGGATTTATTTATTTATTTATTTATTTATTTATTTATTTATTTAGTAATTTAAGCATACAAACAGAGGTACAAAAAATACAGGTAAGAGCAGCATGCCAAAGTCACTTATATGCATAGCGTTACGGGCTGGCATAAAATTAACTTAAGATTAACTAAGCAATGATGAAATCAGTGATAAAACATTATTGTAAACAGATAACTATAAAGCACAAATGAGTATTACAAAGACAGGTTCAGTTATTCAGTATTTATTTGGTTTTGAGTGAGTAAGTGATCTTTGAGAATAGACTTGAATTTATAAACAGGTAGTGTTTCTTTTATATTTACAGGTAATGAATTCCAGATTTTAGGGCCTTTTATGTGCATTGAGTTTTTGCATAGCATGAGATGGACATGAGGAACATCAAAGAGAGATCTTTGCCTTGTGTTATGGTCATGTGTTCTGTTGAGGTTGGCAAGGAGATGTTTGAGGGGAGGGTTAATATCAGAGTTAAGTGTTCTATGTATGTAATAGGTGCAATAATAAGTATGGATGTTTTGTATGGTGAGTAGGTTGAGTGTTTTGAATATTGGTGGAGTGTGTTGCCTGTAGTGAGAATTTGTTATTCTAACTGCAGCCTTTTGTTGGGTAATTAGTGGTCTGAGATGGTTAATTGTTGTTGAGCCCCATGCACAAATTCCATAGGTGAGATAGGGGTAAATAAGAGAGTGATAAAGGGCCAGGAGGGCTGACTGTGGAACATAGTACCGTATCTTCGATAGTATGCCCACAGTCTTGGAGAGTTTCTTAGAAATTTGTTGTATATGTGTATGAAATTTGAGTCTATTATCGAGGTGGATTCCTAGGAATTTTCCCTCTGTTAACTTTGTGATAGGTGATCCGTTTATTGTTATGTTAAGAGGTACATCTGTAGCTCTGTTACCAAACTGAATGAAGTAGGTTTTGTCAATGTTTAGTGTAAGTTTGTTAGTCCTCATCCAGGTAGATATTTTCTGTAATTCGGTGTTTACAGTATTGGCTAGCGTGACTGGGCTCGGGTGAGAGAAGACGTATGTAGTGTCATCTGCAAAAAGTGTGGGTTTGAGTAATTGCGAAGCATTTTGGTAGGTCATTTATGTATAGGAGAAAGAGAAGAGGGCCAAGGACACTTCCCTGTGGGACACCAACTGTAATTGGCTGTGCGGAAGAGCTTGCCCCATTTGCGTACACATATTGGCTTCTGTTGCTGAGGTAAGACTTCAGGTAGTTGAGGGAGTGCCCTCTAATACCATAGTGTGACAATTTTACGTGGAGCAAGTCATGGTCAACTGTATCAAAAGCTTTACGTAAGTCAATGAAGATCCCCAGTGGGACTTCTTTTTTCTCTATTGCAGTGAAATATATGTTCTAGCATGTGTATAATAGCATCATTAGTATTTTTATTAGGCCTGAATCCAAATTGGCAGGGGTTGAGAATGTTTTGGGGAGAGAGGTAGGAGTAGATTCGTTTATGAATTAATTTTTCGAAAAATTTTTGAGAGAGGGTGTAAATTGGATATTGGCCTATAGTTATTCAACTCTGTTTGGTCTCCCCCTTTATGGATCGGGGTGACCCTTGCTATTTTGAGAACTGTAGGGAAGGTGGGGGAAATTGAATGGATTTGTTAAAGAGTGTTGCAATGATTGGTGATAGTACTTGTGACGCTTTTTTGTATATAAAGGGTGGTAAGGTATTTAAATCTCCTGCCTTGTTTTTCAGTGCGTTGATAATAAGGGAGACTTCGTATGGGTTAGTCGGAGCTAGGAACAGTGTGTTCGGGTAATTGCCAGTGAGGTAGTCATTTGGTGGGGTATCTGAGCTTGGGATTTATTGGCAAGGTTTTGACCTATAGTGGAGAAGAAATCATTGAGTCAGTTTGCTGTTTCTGTTGGGGGGAGTTGGGTTCATCTGATTTTGCTAATTTTATTTCGCTATGTCGTGATATCTTTTTGTTCCCAGAATTTCTGATAGGGTCTTCCAGGTCTTTTTTATATCACCTCGTAAGTTGGATAATCTGTTCTCATAATACAATTTTTTTGCCCTTCTTATCAGGCTGGTTAGGATTGACGAGTAACGTTTGTTTGGTCTCTGGTTATGTGACCCATTCTGTACTGTTTTTCATATCGGTGTTTTGTATTTATGGATTTGAGAATGCTGGGTGTTAGCCAGGGACTGTTCAGTCTCTTAGCTGTCATCTGTTTAGTTTTTTTAGGGCAGTGCTTGTTATAAAGGTTTTGGGGTCTTTTTTAGAAAAATTATTAAAACATTCGTCAATATCTGTATAGATTTCTAGCTCAGTGTGCCAGTCAATGTTTGTTACTGCTGTTGTGAAGTTATTAATGGCTGCCTCATTGTGAAGTCTGAAGGTGACTTTAGTAGTGTCTTGGGGAAATTTTACCAAGAGTTGTTATGAGGAAAGTACGGTAGTGGTCTGTGGTATTATCTGTAATTATGCCTGATTTTAAAGGGGATATGGTGTTGGTCCAGATGTGGTCAAGTAGGGAAACACTAGTCTCTGTAACTCTTGTAGGTTTTGTTACTGTTGGTAGCAACATACAGTTACTCATTGTGTTTGTGAATTCAGTAACGTGTGGGTCCTGGTCTTGCAGGAGATTTATATTGAAGTCACCTGAGAGTAGTAAGTGATCTTTGTTCATGCGTGCATCAGTTATCATACTTCCTAGGTTTTGGACTAAATTGGCTAATGTTTGATTGTGGAACTCTGTAGATGTTTATCACTGTGAGAGGTTTTTGTAGGTATTTGGATTTGAATTTAGCTATTATATATTCCCCATGTTCACCCCTTTGTGCAAGTATTAGTGATACATTCTAGTTGGTCTGAGTAGTATATAGCAGTGCCACCCCCTTTTTTGGTCTGGCCTACAGTTGTGTATGGCTGTGAAACCCAGGAATGGCATAGACATCTGTAGTATCAGGCTTTAGCCAGGTTTCAGTTAGTGTAATGATGGACATATTGGCATGCAAGGAATTTAGTAATGCTAGGAGGTCATCATAATGCTTGCTTAAAGATCTGATATTGTAGTTAAAGATAGTTATGTTGTTGTTAGTCTCTGAGAATTGCCTTTGATTGTTCGGGCTGTGTAGTAATTTTACAGTAACTGTTTGAATCATTTAAGTCATTAATTAAATAAGAGGTTGGTATCAGGATCAATGCTTGTAATCATAAGATTTGTAGTGAATCTATAGTTAGAATTAAGTAAAAATTAAAGTAAATATTCTAAAGCTAAAAAAAAATAGCACCTGAGTTATTTAACAAATGTAAAAATAATGAGCTAAGGTAGTTTTTTAAAGCTAAAATAAAGGAGACAATATAAAAGGGACTAAAATAATTTGTGGTGAACAAATAAAGTGATGATCAAATAATGGAGCTTGGGAATATGATAGTAGGTAGTACTTTAAAGGTAATTCTTTAAAGTTAGAATTATAATATAAAATTATAATATAAAAGGGACTAATATAAGTTGTGGTGAACAATAAAGTGGTAATCAAATAATTGCACTAAGGTCTAATATAATGACTTTTGTGGAGTCTATGTTTTGAGCTAGAATGAGCTATAGTACAACTAGATTTAATCTAATAATATAACAATACAAATTAAAAATAGCACCAGTCTCTCACTAGTAATTGCAATATGGTCTAATATAATGAATTTGGTATTGACTATAGTACAACTGAGTTTAATCTAATAATATAAAAAAGGCACAAGACTCTCAATTGTAATTGCACTAAGGTGTTATACAAGTTGTTTACAAGAATTAGAGTATAACTAGATTTAAATTGACAATATAAAATATGCAAGTTAACGTAGCAAAAGAATAAAAAAAGTAGAAAAAAAAATATATGAGGTAGTTGGTACTAGTTAGCAAAAGATAGTTAAGGGCCTTGAACAATAATATAATTGAAAAATACACTAATTGCACACACAATAGAGTCACTAAGATATGAAAACAATCTTAGAGTAGGAATTATAATACAAACTTATAATATAAAAATACAAATTGAAATGGTACTTGCAATTGCACTAGAGTCTGGTATAGGTTGTTGACAAGATCAGGAGTATAACTAGATTTAAATTGACAAAATATAATTCACAATTAAAGTACCAAAAGAATAATAGTAAAAAAATAACAAGGGTAATGTCTTGGTTATAATATGATAGTAAGATGGTAGACAGGTACACAGGTACAAAGGATAATATAAAGGTTGGAGTTGAATATACAACTTGAAAATTTGGCAACAAAATGTTTATGGGAAAATAAAATAATGTTTAATGTACAAAAGTAAAATTGACTGGTAGTAAATATGGTGTTTAATAAAATTTTAGTAAGTAATAATGATTACAAAAAAGTGAAAAAGTAATGTTTATTTCATTCAATATTGCACTGGTAGTTATACTAGAGGTTATATGGCAGTACAAGGTAATTAAGAGTACTCTAAGATAGTAAATGTGGTATTAAAACAGGTAAAGGTAATTAGACAAGTAATGGTTATTAAATGTCAAAAATGTTAAGAGTAAATTGAAATTATAGTAAAAATGATAATTATTAATTTTAGTAAGTAATATCAATTGATAGTATTTAAAAAATATGAGGTAATAATATGGACAGAGAAAGTATCAATTCAACTAATGTTTAAGCAAACAATAGTAAATAAGAAAATTACTTAAGGTGACTTATGCTTACTAGTAAAATCACAAAATGAGGTAGTTGATTATTTAATTACTAAGAGATTGTACAATGAAATTTGAACAATAATGGTAAGACACTCGTTTATGTATACCTCTTTCTTTACTTTAATAGATGCAATAATTAAGTCTTTTTTCCTGTCATGTGAGTGGAATCTAAGCATAACACTTTTTCTACCATGGGATCCTAGTAACCTGGCTTCTTTTATTTCTGACTCTGGTACAATAACACTTGTTTGGTCCTTTATGATCTGCAGAGTAATTTCTTTACTGTTTGTTTGGTTCATATCACTGGGAAAAAGTGGACTGTTAACTATTACTGCGTCCGATAGTTTATCTTGTTCAGTTTTATCTTCTTGGAGAGCACAAGTAGTCACTGAACTGGTTATCTAAGTTGTTCTTCCATTCTTTTACTGCTTCTTCAACCTTGGTATAAAGAGATATTATTTGTTGGGTATGGCTATCTATGACTGCTTGGATGTCTTGTCACAGTTAGTCATTCCTGGTGTTGATAACTTTTGTTCAAGACTGAGGATTTGTTCTCGAGTTGTGTCATCCTGGTGTCTTGTTTTGTTAGCATCTCGAAGATTCATATTTTCAATAACTAAGTTGGAGATGTATGTTTTTAGGGTATCTGATCGTTGGTCATACCTGAGAGATACTTTGGGAGGTTGAATCCGGGAAGAGAGGGGTGGATGGGCTGGTGGCAGCCATGTTTGTTGTTATTGTTGTGGTGTGGCCTTGAGCGGTGGTGAGTGGGGTGGTTGCTGGGCCAGCGTCCTCCTGACTACACTTGTTGAATAGTTGATTTTCGGTGTTTTCTTGCTGGCCTTGGTGCTGTTTCCTCTTAGATTGCGCCTCATAATACTACAGGAATTGTTGTAGTTAAGAAGTTGTAGTTATACAAAGCTTAGGGTTACGTTGTTCGGCTGGCAGCAGGGTGTTTCTTTCGGTTTGTGGGCAGTCTTCCTTTGATCTCTATTATTTTCGATTTGTAGGTTTCACTGTTGGTAATCTTTGGTCATTCTGGGTGCTACGTTGGGTAGTGCAGTTTTGCTTGTAACTAGGTCATCATAGGAGCATTGGTAGCTCTGATTGTTGGAGAAAAGTACGGAGCTTGGAAGTCGCTGCTGCCGCTGCCGCTAACCCAGGTGACCCACGGAGTACGCTCCTGGATAAGTTGTGAGCAGACCTTCTGCAGTGTTCTATGTTCTTATGTGGGATAGTGATGAAGAAGTTTCTTGGCAAGTGGTTCAGCTATGTCATAGAAGCCATTGTTCTGGTTGAAATTGTTGGTTATAGAGATAAGCAATGATTCCAGGATTCTTCGGTATTGAGTGTTGTCTTCTGTGGCAATAAGTCTTGAGTTTCTGTAGTTAATTAAATGGTTGTGTGAATTGCGATGTTGTACACAGGCATTCCTTGTATCGTCAGTCCTGCATGCGTATTGGTGTTCTGAAATACGTGTTTGGAGGTCTCTTGATGTTTCGCCCACGTATAATTTGTTGCAGTCATTACAAGGGATTATGTATACCCCTGCAGAGGATGGAAGCTTGTCCTGTCTACTACTGGTGATGTCCTTGATGGTCATGGTTGTGGAGGTAGATACTTGGAATGAGCATGGTGTTATGAAAGGCATCCGTATACTGTTGACAGCCTAGTGACATTTGATAAGAGTGAACTGCTCCAGCTAACCCTCCTGTATTTGTTATCACTGTTACACACAACATGTCTTGTCTGTCTGTCTGCCAGTCTGTCCTTATCTATCTAGCTCTGCTTATCTGTCTTTCTGTCTGCCTGTGTGTGACTGGAGTACATATCAAACTCCTTGAGGAATTGTGCTATGACAACTGTTCACAGCTCATTGACATTTGATAAATGGGCACTAGGGGAACCCTGGCTTTATTTGTCTTCACTGAAACACATAAACATCTTTGTCTGCCTGTCTGTCTATCTGTCTATCTTTGCCTGGAATTTTTGAGTTATCCTAGGTATTTTACACTATGTATAATAACTGTACTTATGTGTACATGTGAGAGAGAGACAGAGATAGACATATACATATATAGATAGACAGAGATATAGACAGACAGATATATAGATAGACAGAAATATAAACAGAGACAGCCAAAGCCAGCTGTCCTCTTAAAAGGGGAGTGTTAATGCGACATGGCATCAGTGAATCCCTGGTGTTTGCCACACTGCTCTAGCTGGTTCTTAATTGCAATTGACCTCCCACAAGGTACTAAGTGTTCCCAATTTTTTTTAAATACTCGCACACTGAGGCGGATCTTCTTCATATAAAGGAACTTGAGTTTAATTCCCCAATTTTTAAAAGGATGAAAAATAAAATGTGGATCTACATTACTTTATCGTACAAACATAGATTTAAATGGTCAGTTAAACCTCTTCAAGGGGGGCTCCTTGGCAGGGTGAAGAGGCTCTTGGCTGGGAATTGACCGTTGTTCTCTTTCCTCAACTGAACCTAATTCCCCCGTAAAGGCTACTCCCCCTGTAACAACTTCAGTAAGTATTCAAAGGCGGTCCTCCTCAAAAATTTAATGAATAGAAAAAGAAAAAATAATACATGTATACAAAGTAAAACATTATTTGGAATAAAAATATAAAACAATTAAATAGAATTTGTATCCTACTTGAAAGAAAAATAAAAAATTAAATGATATCTAATTTCAATGAAAAATTTACAGTTAAACGGTTCGGGTTTTGATGTTGACCCCGTTTGTAAAAATTGTACCATTATGATGATGGTGGGGGGTCACAGGTTTTGAGTAAAACCCCAACGACTATTCTTCACAAGTCTAAGCCTTGAATAGTCGCCCGATGATAGGAAGCAGGTTTCACCCTGCAAAGTGAGGGTATTGCCTGCGGGTTTAACTTTAAACAGGTAGGGAATCAAAAGTGATTCCCAAACTTTTGGGAATCCCCTCTTCTTCAACACTGTTTTTTTTATTTCCAGATGACCCACTAGATTCCAAGCTAGAAAGAGCAAAGGGTTTCCCATGCTTAAAAATCACTTCCCGTGAAAATACAATATTTTAAAAAAATGGTGATTACTAAAAGCAAACTGGAAATCAAAGCTAAAAGACAAGTTTAAATTTGGGCAAAATGAAGTTTCACCCCAAATTCCCTAGAATGGAGCAGGGCTTTACTTACAGTTGTGCTTTAGCTGGAGTGAAGTGATTACGTTTGGTTGAGCCCCCCCCTCCCTTTCCCAGTGGGGGAAAAGGGGGGGGGGGAAATGGGCCTAGACATGACCCCCCCTTAACAAGCGCTGCCATTCAAACATGTCACCATAAATCCTCCTACTTCCTATCTTTGAACTTTTCCTCACACTCCCCCATACCAAGATTTTAGTCCCCGGATTAAGAAGAATAGTGAGAAAAACTTCAAACTGGGAAAGTCGTGTAAGTACCAATCATTTTCTGACGCATGACTTAACCAGTCAAGAAAAAATTTGGATGAACCATTTTAAAAAAACAATATAAAATTTAAAAAATTGGAGGCATGTCCACCTCAAGAGGCGACTGTTGGCTCCCTTAAAAGTTTCTAGGTATATCAAAGGTTTTTGATCCGTCTCTAAAATGAATTCCTTACCCAGTAAATAAAATTTAAGTTTGGAGATACCCCACACAAGGGCTAAACATCCCTTTTGTATGGTGGAGTATCTAGTTTCTGCAGGAAGAAGTTTTAGATTTAACATGCAGGAAATAGGAGTGCATGTATTTTGAACAGTAAGCACATGACACCTATCACAAGAACTATACTTCTTTGTAACCTGCGAGTACATGCTTGGCCAAAAATAAGTGTGCTTGAGTTTATGCCACGTCTTAGGATGGGCCAAGTGTTCGGTCACTGGCAAATCATGAGCCATTTGAAGAACAGTCTCTTGGCAGTATTACGTAACTGAATACTCCATTCTACTGAATGCACAGCAACACAGTAAATGACCATATGACCTGTCTTTGTAATACTCATTTGTGCTTAATTGTAATCTGTTTACAATAATGTATTACCACTGAATATATCATTGCTTAATTAATCTTAAGTTAACTTTAAGCCTGCCCATAATGCTCTGCATACAAGGGGCTTTGGCATGTTACACTTATTTGCTGTATTCCTTTGTACTTCTCTGTATCATTTTCAAATTAAATAAATAAAATAAATAAATGGTTTAGGAACAACAAGGAGGGAATAATCTATCGCTGAAGAATGAGATTTAAATACAGATTTATATAAGATACCATTAATATATTCAAACTTATGTGATCCGTATCTCCCGTGGATAACTTTGTTGTTAAAAGCATGATTATGACAATCCCAAAGTGAAGGGCAATCCCGCTGTAAATTGACAAAGTCATCCTTGTACATAAACTCTGGGAAAATGAAAGGACTTGTGGTGGGAGAAGAGGGGGTAGGAGAAGTCTAGGCTTTGGTCTGAGCCCTAGTCAAGACATTGAGAGTGCCTGAGGCATTACCCTTACTTTCACCTGACGAGTGAACAGGTGATCCTGCTACCTTACTATCGAGAGCAGTATCATTTGTTTCTAATTCCATATGAACCGTAGGAGACAATGCAGTTTCCGGTGTAGAATTGATAAGGGACTTATTTAACTTGCAAGGAAGGGGAGCTGGAAAACTTAGATCCATGGGTGGAGACGAAAGATCCACCTCCGAAGGAAGAATGGCACCTTTAACGTTACCCACTATTATAGAACAAGTAGTAATTGGGGCTAGTACCGCATTAGTCCAACCTGTGAACCATTTAGTTTTCAAGTAGCAACATATTGTAGGGAAAGTATTTTCACGACCCAAGTAGTCTGAAAGAATAGAAGACATACGAGAGGTTTTAAAGTTAGGGAACAGTTTGTCTGAAATTATGATGCACGTACATCCAATGTCACATAATATGTCTAAGACTTTTATACTATTAACTGCTCCTGAACAGAAGGGTGCTTGGTCATTCCCGTCAACAAAACATCTGCCAACTTTCTCTATTTTCTTGGAAGGAAAATCTGGACGCTTATGTCCGATACCACCACACTGGCGACATGTTGGTATAATAGCTGGTGACTTCTTTTCTACTGTAGGCTTCTCAACCTTTGGTCCTGATGAACCATTGCCCTTAGGGGTCGATCCTTTTAGGTCTTTACAGGAATTGTGAGCCTCAGCATACAAGTCAGCGGCCTCAGCAACTTCCTCAGCTTTATTCAGGTTACGCTCTCTAATGAATGTTCATATCTGGTGAGGAAGAGCTGTCAGGAACTGGTCAGCAACCATGAAGTCTCTAAGAGATTCATAAGTGTGATCAATTCCTGAGCTCTCTATCCAAAAGTCTAACAAACGAAAGAGTGTTACCTGTAACTATTGAAAGTTTTGGCCATGCTGTAAGGTAGCATACCTGAAATCTTTCCTATAAGAATTTGTGGCCTTTTGGCATGCTTTAAAGATTCCTTCTCAAGTAGGTTGTAATTACATATGATATCCTGTGACAAAGTTGCATAGATATTCAAAGCTGTACCAGAAAATAACATACCTAACCTGGTAGCCCAGGTGTCAGCTGTCCATTCACAGAGGGTAGCGGTATTTTCAAACCTAATTATATATGAAGTTATGTCTTCATCCTCCGTGAAGGGAGGTAAATTAGGTGTGGCACTATGCAGACTAGCTGTATGATGTTCAGTTACTCCTTCCTCTAATTGTTGTTGTGTAAAAGTTAACTTTTTATTCTCTAATTCAAGGGATGATTTCTCTACCTCGCGATCTTTCTGTCTCTCCCTTAATTCACTTTCTCTAACTTTTTCCTCCCCGTTCTCTAGACTTTTCCTCAAGTTCCCTATCTTTAGCACTTTCCTCAAGTTCTCTTAATTAACTTGTTCCTCACGCATTTTTGGGTCTCTCCTCACTAGTCCAAGCTCCTGTGTGTGTGTGTGCGTGTGTGTTTGTGTGTGTTTGTGTGTGCGTGTGAATGTGTATGAGTGTGTGTGTGTGTGTGTGTGTGTGTGTGTGTGTGTGTGTGTGTGTGTGTGTTGAGTGTGTGTGTGTGTGTATGAGTTTGTGTATGTGTGTGTGTTGTGTGTGTGTGTGTGTGTGTGTGTGTGTGTGTGTGTGTGTGTGTGTGTGTTTTATTGTGTGTGTGTGTGTTGTGGGTGTACTCACCTATTTGTGGTTGCAGGGGTCGAGTCACAGCTAGTGGCCCTGTGTGTGTGTGTGTGTGTGTGTGTGTGTGTGTGTGTGTGTACTCACCTATTTGTACTCACCTATTTGTGGTTGCAGGGTCGAGTCCTAGCTCCTGGCCCCGCCTCTTCACCGGTTGCCCACTAGACCCTCTCTCTCCCCGCTCCATGAGCTTTATCAAACCTCGTCTTAAAACTGTGTATGGTTCCTGCCTCCACTACGTCATTTTCTAGGCTATTCCACTGCCTTAACAACTCTATGACTGAAGAAATACTTCCTACTATCTCTCTGACTCATTTGTGTCTTCAACTTCCAATTGTGGCCTCTTGTTTCTGTGTCCCCTCCCTGGAACATCCTGTCCTTGTCCACCTTGTCTATTCCACGCAGTATTTTATATGTCGTTATCATGTCTCCCCTGTGTGTGTGTGTGTGTGTGTGTGTGACTCAACAATCAATATTTGCACCAATAACTCACTACAGTTGTGACCGGGTGTGGAAGTGTGAATTGCTCATTACTCTAAAATTTGTTCATGATTGTAGCCATGTATAAATGCAAGTAACCATTCTTACAGTATTCATTACCTTTGTAACTTGTGAGCTCATTATCTTGTACCTAGTTCAGCCATCAAAACTTTGGGGCCCAGTCCCTGGACCCATTGTGTACCTCTATAATCTGTTAATACCTTTGTAACTTGTCATGATTGTGACTAGACCTACCTGGAGTTCATTACCTTTGTAAATTGTGAGTTCATTACCTTTGTAAATTGTGAATTCATTACCTCTGTAACTTGCTCAGCCATCAGAACTTTGAGGTCCAGTCCCTGGACCCATTATGTACCTCTGTAATCTTTTGACTACCGCCCACAGGATGGGTATGGGGTGCATAATAAACATATTAAACTTAACCTCATGATCAAGTCTATCATGCTCTCTTTCTCTTTCTAACTGTCTTTCTTGATTTTCTCTTTAAATTCAATCTCTCTCCTTTTTCTCCTCTCTTGATTCTCTCTCCTTTTTCTCCTCTCTCTCAAGGTTCTCTCTCCTTTTTCTCCTCTCTGCTTTCTCTCCTCTCAAGGTTCTCTTTCTCCTTTCTTTCTCTTTCCTGTATCTTAGCACTAATGAAAGCTTCTAAATTTTTCCCCATTATTCCTAAATTACTCCCAGTGTCCATCCAAAACTGGTATTCCTCCATACTTACAAGAATAACTTAAACTACCAGGGTAAAATGAAACGGATATATCATAGAAAATGGAGGGTTCAATTCCTGCTCTGCTCAAGCTGTAAATAAATCGGAGCGTTTGATTCCTGCTTTGATTAAACAGCATGTATGAAAGAAATCGGAGGGTTCTATGCCGGCTCCGACCAAACAGTAAGTTGAATGGCATCCCTGGACCATCCACTCTTCTCACCGACAAATGAAGAGTGTCCTACAACAGTTCCCTTGATATAATAAATAGAACTCAATGAAACAACTTGTCATTGGAAAATCTCGGGTCCCTAGAGTGCATTCCTCCAAATCTTTTCAAGCTCACAAAGATGGCAGAATTAACTAGTATATCCTGCCTTGACTTAACTTACAATAAATTGAGACTATAACAATAACCAAATCTTTTAAATACCTGTACTGCAGTCCTACCCCTCTTCAAGGGGGGCTCCTTGGCGTGATGAAGAGGCTCTTGGTCTGAGGAATTAGCCCTGTTGGTCTTCTTCCTCAGACCGAACCTAATTACCCCCCATTCTCCCCTCCCCTATCCCATCCTCCCCATCCTCCCCTTTTTCCATTCCTCCTCCTCCTCCCCACCCCTCCCTTTTGCCCTTCCTCTTTTTGGCCTTTGGGATTTCTCCCACAGGCGCGCTAGTTCCTAGGTAGGGGAAAGGACACCGGGGTCCATCCCATTCCGTTGAGGTTCTTGGCGGTGGCGTAGTTTGCCGTGGAATCTGGATTGCCTGGGGATGTCCCGATCCCTCTCCGGTATCCCAGAGTAGCTTTGGGTATCTTTCGGGCGACAGGTGTATCTCTGGAGGCCGCCTTTCGGATTCTGGGGGTGGTGGCCAAAGGAGGTATGCTTTGTGGCAGATATCCAGCTGCCCTCTGTTTTGTCCAATGATGTAGCTCGGCAGATGTGAGGTTGCTATCCTGGATTGCTGGTTTACTGGCATGAAGGGTAGGGTATGGCACAGGTTCCATGCCACATCTGCACTACTTGCGGTGTTGAGGTCCTCTTGGGTGCGTAGGGTGATTTCCAGCCCTTTCATTCCTCCTAGGAACTATTCCTCCCTGTTCCCCCCTTTACTTTTTTTTTTTTGTTTTTATTTTCTTTTCATTCTTTTTTTTTCTTAAAAACAAAAAGAAAGAAGTAACCTAACCATGGAAGCCCTAGTCCATGAACTTGCTACCCCTGGGCCCCTTACTGGTACCGCACCCGTTCTGACCCTGCGTCATTTTTTGACCACTCTTTGGACACTCCTGATGCCCCTGTACCTCTTGCTGGTGCTGTTTCATCACCAGCTTCAGGTACCATGGTCTCGACTGACACCTTCGATTTGTCTGACCTCTGCCCTCCTTTGACTATGCTTCTGGCCTCTCCCTCTACGGTGCAACAATTTTCGACTCGCCAGCCCGTCCCACGTCGGACCAACTCTGGTCCTACTTCTAAATGCCAATGACAATATCCTGATGATGTTACTTTGTTACCTTCCCGTTCTACTTGGAAAAGACCAACACATTATGCACTCCCTCTCCACGCTCAGTTTTGAGCCACACAATGGACTAAATTCTTTACTTTATGACAAACTTCTTCTGTTGCCTATCTTTCCTACCATAGTATTGGCAAAGTGCTCCTACACCATGTTGGTAGAGATATTTCCTTTCATGCTCTCAAGAGCGGTATGCACAAAGTCACTGTCCAGAATGCTACCCAAGCTCATGATCTTCCTCTCCTTTCACATATTGATACTATTCCTATCACTATTGAAAAACATCATTCCCTCAATTCTTGTAGTGGTACTGTCATTCTGCCCCATACCATAGTCCAACAGAATTTCCAGACATGTGGCAATGACTTTCTTGAACAGCTGGAACTCCAGGATCTCCCAATCCTCAAAGTAGACACTTATGTCCTTCCTGCCCGTGGGCAGAGACGATACCCTTGCAATGTGGCTCGATTAACTTTCAACAGCCATGAACTCCCATCCTCTGTTATGTAGCTGGACATTGGTTGCGAGTTCGTAAGGTGATCACTACACCGCAACAGTGTAGAAATTGCTGGCGATTTGGTCACCCAGCAAAATATTGCAGATCTATAGCCAAATGCCCAGTCTGTGATGCCGATGACCATACTAATACGTCTTGCAGTCAACCTCCCTCTTGCCTTAATTGTCATGAGGCTCACCCTCCGTACTCTAGCTGTTACCAGGTCTACTTAAATGAGCGTGAAATCCGTTGTCTCAAAGAGGCAGAAGATCTTCCTTATGCTATGGCAGTTTCTCATCTCTGCCTCCAAAGGAGACTGCCCCATGTTTCTTATTCTCGTGTTTCCAAACGTCCCCCACTTCTGGGGTCCCATCTTATGCAGCCTCCTCTGTGGTTACCCTTCCCATAGCCACTCCTGTATCTAATTCTTTGCTGCCCTGAGCTCAGACATCCCTACACAACACCTCAGTCTATTCTCACTTTTTCGTGTCCTTCCTCACAAGCCCCAGTATCGACAAGACCTTGTACAACTCCTACCAATCGCCCCTTTACTTCTCAGAAGTCAAAAAAATCCCCATTGCTCAAATCTTCTTTGCCCCCTCCTTCCCTTCTTCCACCTCTGCATTTTACCTTTCCAGTCTCTGTGCCTAGTTCTTCTCCTCTCACTGGCTCTATTACAAGTGTGGAAGTTCACCCTCCTCCTCGTCCTTTGCCTTCCACCCCTGTCCCCTCCCAAGTTTCTCCCTCTTCTGCCACCTCCCAGGTTTCTGCCACTTCTGTCCCCTCCCACACTTCTCCAGTCCCCTACACTCTTTCGTCCCCCCCCTACTTTGGTACAGTCCATTACTGTCCCAATCTTTACTCACCCTCCTCCTTCTACCTCCAGTATTGTCTCATATACATCTTTGAATTCAGAAACACTTGAAGCCATTTCAGAATATATTGCAGATACTAAACCTTCAATGGACACTGATCCACCTCCTGTTCCTTCTCCTCCCTCCCCTCCATCTCCACAACTTTCTTCGCAATGCTCAATTCCTTCCCTGCTTAAACATCTTCCGATGCCACTGCACATAGATTTTCTAACCCCCTCTAGCCCGTAGGTGCTTTTACATGTGGATCCATAGTATTTTCCTCGTTGCCAATCATGGCCTATTAACAGTGGAATATCCGTGGCCTCAGGTAATTGGGGTGAGCTTCAGATGCTGCTTTCCTGGTTTTCCCCTGTTGGTGTTTGCTTATAAGAACCAAAATTACACTCGGTTGTTTTCCAACCCATCTTGGGCTATAATTTATTGTATTCTTCGGATCCTTTTTCTGATGGAACCTTTAATGAAAGTGCCCTTCTTCTATACAATGATATTCTGTACCGTCCACTGTTTGTTCATACCTTGCTGCACTACACTGCAACCCGTATCCACTTGAATAAGTGGTTTACAATATGTTCTTTATATCTCTCTTCTTCTCGGGCATTATTTATCCCAGATTTTGCCTTTCTTGTTTCATCCTTACTGCCACCACTTCTGTTACTTGGCGATTTTAATGCCCACCATTTTCTCTGGGGGGTCTCATTGTGACTTACGTGGCATTCAGTTAGAGGCTTTTCTTGCCTCTCACCCCCTCCATGTTTTAAGTATGGGTATTCCCACCCATTTTGATCCTCATACTCTTGCATCGATCTATCGGTCTGCTCTTCCTCCACTGCACTAGACTTTGCCTGGTTTGTTCAACCAGACTTACATGACAGTGATCATTTTCCAATCATTCTTTCTTCTCCTTCATATTCACCACCTTTCCGTAGCCCTCACTGGCAATTTGATCGGGCAAATTGGGACCTTTACTCGCAACTCACTGCTTTTAGTGAGGCTCCTTCTTCATCCTCCATTGATGAGCTCCTATATGTCTTCTCAATGTCAGTTTTAACTGCAGCTTCTCAATCTATTCCCCAAACCTCAGGCAGGCATTCTCAGAAGTGCGTGCCTTGGTGGTCTCCTGCTTGTGCTCATGCAGTAGGTTTGAAATGCACTGCGTGAGGCAGGTACCTGTACAATAGAACTGATGAGACTTTTTGATTTTAAGCAGAAGCGTGTGGTCACTCGCCTTGTCATTAGTGATGCTAAACGCACTTGCTGGCATGATTATGTTTCCACCATCACCTCTGCTTCCTCTATGAGTGCAGTCCGAAAAAAAGTGAGGAAATTGAGTGGTAAATATTCTCCTGACCCGGCTCCTGTTCTATGGGTCGCCAGTGTTGGTATAGCAAACCCTCTTGATGTTGCCATTGAAATTGGAACTTCTCTGGTCTGTATTTCCTGGCGGCTCCATCTATGCCCCTCGTTTCTTTCCTCAAAGTCTGCCGGAAAGTTAGTACCCTTGGACTTTTCTTCTCTCAGAGAAGAACAGTATAATGTGCCTTTTACTCTTTGGGAACTGGAGGCAACACTCTCAGCTTGCTGATCATCGGCAGCTGGGTCTGACAACATATTCGGATATTACAACATTTACATCAGTCAGCCCTTACAGTCCTCTTACACCTCTTCAATCTTATTTGGTCACAAGGAGTTCTTCCCCAGCTGTGGAAATCTGCCATCGTTCTCCCTTTCTGCAAGCTGGGTACTACGGGACATGATGCCTCCCACTGTCGTCCCATTGCTCTTACTAGTGCAGTTTGCAAAGTGATGGAACATCTGGTAAATCGACGTTTAATGTGGTATTTAGAGACACACAACAGTCTCTCCACTAGTCAATATGGCTTTCGTAAGGGCCGATCTACCATAGACCCGTTATTATGCTTGGATACGTATGTTCATAATGCCTTTGCGAATAACCACTCAGTTATTGCCTTATTTTTAGACCTTGAGAAGGCATATGACACAACTTGGAGGTATAATATTTTGGACCAAGCCCACTCCTTAGGCCTCCAAGGTAATCTACCATCATCCCTTAAGAACTTTTTAACTGACAGACATTTCCATGTTCGAGTTAATAACGTGCTCTCCCCAGACTTTGTCTAAGCTGAAGGTGTCCCTCAGGGATGTGTTCTGAGCACAAAACTTTTTCTCCTTGCTATAAATGATTTGGCCTCTGTTCTTCCATCCAACATTTAGTCACCACTCTCTGTTGATGACTTTGCTATTGCTTGTGCAGGCGCTGACTGTCACCTCATTACAGTTTCTCTCCAGCATTTGGTCAACCATGTTTCCAATTGGACCACCATGCATGGGTTTAAATTTTTCAGTACTAAAACTCACAAAATTACTTTCACTAGACGCTCTGTCATCTCCGATCATCCTTTGTACCTCTATGGCTCCTGTATCCCTGAACATGATAGTCAGGTTTCTAGGCCTTTTCTTCGACTGTAGGTTATCCTGAAAATCCCACATTACCTCTCTAAAGGCAACTTGTCACAGCCGGCTGAACCTTCTTAAAACCCTTGCTCATCTTTCATGGGGAGCTGATCATCGAACTCTCCTTCACCTGCATTCAGCCCTCATTTTATCAAAACTATATTATGGTGACCAGATCTATTCAGCAGCCTCTCCTGCTACTCTCTCTAGCCTTAACCCCATCCATCACCAAGGATTTTGTTTATGCCTTGGTGCTTTTTGCTCTTCCCCTGTTTAGAGGGGAAGTTACGCGTGGCAGAGCTCCATCAAAAATTACAAGGATTGCAGTGTCATATGGAGAGTGCCAGTTTGAACAAGGGTTACTCAGGAAATAAACCTGACCAGCACTAGCGAACTATTGCCAAATGTCGACACAAGTGGAAATAAACAAACAGTGAACTATCTATAAGTAATATGGCGAGTGACAAATATGTATATGTGTAGTGACATAGTGAAATAAACTGTAGATACAAGTGATCTAAATTATTCCCAGTATAGCATAAAATGTATAGTGTAGCATATGGGAATATTTACAAGCAACTGGCACTAGCGAACTATTGCCGGAGGTCCAGAGAAGTGGAAATAATGGAGGAGTATTTACGACAGTCATAAGTAACAAAATGAGTGATGATAGCATTGAGATGCAGGGAATCACAGTATACATAAATTAAGCATACAATCGATGAAAAGGCATAAGTCTACTGTGTGACGTGTTTTTTCCCGTTACCTCTCCTAAATTTACTGCTATGGAAGTACAGGGGAAAGTTACTGTAGGCCTACTGCCGTGTGAAAAATATAACCATCCCAGTGTAGTGCAGTGAAAAGAAAAGTGTATCTTGAATGAATACATTGTATATCCTTGAGATAACCAGTGTACTACACAGTGACAAAATACCATTGATAAAATAAAATGAAATAAAATAAAAAACAATTGTGAAGTGCAGTAGTGGTGGGGCAATCTACTTGTCCTGGTGTTGACATGTGACAAGTGATACACCAAGGTTCCAGTTACCACATGTAATGAATAGACTAGGATACCCAGACATAGTTAGGTGTTACCACACAGTGGGTCATGTTTTGTACCAAAGGTCTGTTTCTCATCTCATAAGGAATATAGTGAGAAAAAAAAATTGTCCGAGGTGACAGTGAAGTGCAAACTATCATACAAGTGTTATAATGAGGAAAAATGGATATACAGCAGGGCCCCGCTTTACGGCGTTTTGCTTTACTGCGTTCCGCTAATATGGGCATTTCAAATTATGACCAAAACTCGCTATGCGGCTCCCCCCACCTGTCTTTCTAATATGGTCACAGCGGCCCACCGAGTTTGTTTACATTCTCCCTGAGCACATCTCCTTATTATGTCTGGAAACTTTCCAAAATTTCAAGTGTTTTAAAGTTATTGTATATTTTATATGTATTGTACTTGATAATTAAACTTGTGTACACCTGTACCTAAATAAACTTACACACTGTGCTGGCATGTAGGTACACATTAAAATCACTAAGAGTCTCTCTACTCTTGATGCAATAATAATAATAATAATAATAATAATAAATAATAATAATAATAGTAATAATAATCTCTTGGGTGCATTAATGTCGCATATTACGTTAATATAGACATTTCCCTTAATCTATCTATGATATTTTTTTCAAAATTATATAAGAAACACATTATGTAACACACAAACATGATACATGCACCCACAGTATAAAAATTTATACAAATATATATGAGATGTTTACCAAACGGTTTGTAGAAGTGTCGGAAGAATTACGTTTTCTCTAGCCCGTCACCTGTTACTAGGGATAACTGTAGAAAAATATTCCTTTCGTATGCCTTCACTTTATAGCTATAATTCTGTACTAACTTGTACACAGTGTAAGAGTATTTGTTTCGTGATTTAATTATTATAATAATAATAAAAATATTATAAGGTAAAAGTTTCACAAACTCTTACAAATGTACATGAATGAACTAAAACTGGACACGTATTAATACCGTCTATTTCGCCTGACCGAGTGATCGTCCACAACCTGTTCAGTTTGTTTATGCTGTCTGAGCTCGGTGTATCATTAAATGTTGTATATTACGTTAATATACACATTTTCATTAATCCATCCGTGATATTTTTTTCAAAATTATATAATAAACACGATACATAACATAAATACATAACAACATGTGTAAGAGAACCTAGGATAACCCAAAAAAGTCAGAGTGACTTACTTCCATTGCCTTCACTCAGAGCATCATTTCTTCTCAAAATGATGTTACATGAGAATGGGAGTGTTCTTCTTTATTTATTCTACCGTATCAATGTAGAGACAACCTGTACACAATGTAACTTGTACACAAACCAGACGTGTACACTGTTTACAAAACTTACCTTCGCCTGGTTTGTTTACATAACTCTGCGCCTGTCCTCTCTCATGCACTCATTCTTTCTCTCTGGTATGGTAGCCTGGCTGACTACCATACATACCACACTTGATTTTTTACAATAAATACTACTCATCTCACCCTATATTTTAAGGTAAGTAATGAGTGAACTGTACATACATTTTATCGCTCTGGGATGCTTAAATATCATAGAATAGTATGTGTGGGTGGGTTGGCCTGGTATGGTAGCCTGGCTGACTACCATACATACCACACTTGATATTTTACAATAAATACTACTCATCTCACCCTATATTTTAAGGTAAGTAATGAGTGAACTGTATATACATTTTATCGCTCTGGGATGCTTAAATATCATAGAATAGTATGTGTGGGTGGGGTGGCCTGGTATGGTAGCCTGGCTGACTACCATACATACCACACTTGACTTCTTACAATAAATACTACTTGTCTCACCCTAGATTAAGACTATAAATATTTTAAGGTAAGTAATGAGTGCACTATGTGTGTATTGTACTTTTTTATTGTTTTTTGATGCCTGGTTCTATTGCTAACATAATATATGTTAGTGTAAACTTGTTATCTAGTGTTTGTATGCATTTGTAAGTGGAAAAAAAGGGTGTTCTACTTTACGGCGGTTTCCGCTTTACGGCGGTAGCCTGGAACCTAACCCGCCGTATAAGTGGGGCCCTCCTGTAAATGGGTAGTGAAATAGTAAACTGAACTTATGGATAAGAGTTAATCCTTTTAATCCCGAGTGTAGTGTAAAACTATGGTATAATTATATGGGAACAAGTGCGCAAGTGCCACCCGCACCCCACCTCCAAGCCCCCGCCTCGTGCCCCCACCCCATTACCTGGATCCTTCCCCACTCATCCAACAATCCCACCCACGGCCCCCCTCCTCGCATCCTCACCTTCTTTCCACAGACCCCTATCTCCCAGCTTACCACCCCACCGCACAGCCCCCTCCTCCTATTGTCCCTACCCTCTCCCCAAGGATACCCACTGCCCAGCCCATCCCACCTACCAGCCACCCCACCACCAGCCACACATAATAAATACACCATCCACCACATACACCTGTTTCAAAGTAATCATGGCCAGGAATAAAGGCTGTTGTATATGTGAAAAAAAATTTAGGAGAAACATGAGGGGCATTGATTGTGAAATATGCAGTAAAACATCACACATATATCATGTACAAAGCAACCATGACAAGTGACCAAAGACAAGAAAGTCATTTCTGGATTTGCCCTAGTGAAAGGGACAGCTGGTTGAGCATAAGAGAGGGACTGAAAAGTGAAAACCTAGAAAGCATAAGGAAGTTTATAAGGAGCTTGCCAGAGTTATACAAAGAGTGGAAAACAGGGAAAAAGGAACAAGAAAAGGAGGAAAATGCAAATAGAGGTGAAAACCAATGAGTGAAAGTAAGAGAAAGAGTAGAAAACGTCATACAGAGCAAGTTGGAAAAGGAAACAGGGATACATAACATAGTGGAAAGTGGAAGGGAGGATGAGAACAAACAAAAACGAGCTAAGGGAAGAAATTAGCCTAGAAGAAAGAGAACAATGGAACTCAGATCAGGTGGCAGAACTTAGGAACGACACAGAATCAATAAATATAGGTTGAACATTTGCAGTTACTATGCTAAAGGTATGTGCCTATATGGCAGAAATTGTTGGAATAAACACACCAGAAAATGCGCAAACATGTTGAGGAAGGGAAAGTGTCGATTCAACAAAGAGTGCAGGTACTTCCATCCAATAATGTGTAAAGCTTCAATGCAGTCCAGAGAATGTTATGACCTGAGCTGCCCAGACCATCATGTAAAAGGAACACGGCACTACAGAGTTAGCAGAGAAAGGTAAATTGAACAGCATTCTTTTTTAGACAAAAAGAGAAAATATCAAAACAAAGAAAGTAGCAAATAGGAGGAATGGTACAGAGAGGACAGATGGGCAGTAAAATGGGGCGTACCAAACCAGGCATCAGCCTGTCAAGGCCGAATAAGCAAACAAACGCAAAGCCAGTACTGGAGAAACCAGGAGCGTGTACACCAGGGGACATGTCAGGTAGTACACCACCAGTGGTACTAATGAAACACAAAGCGAGACAAAACATCCCATTTGGTAATTCCTGCTTCATATTTGCAAATATACAGGGTTTGAAATCAAATAAAAATGACAAAGTTAGTCATGTCAGTGGGCTCCTGACAAAAGCGAATGCCATATTTGGAGCATTTACAGAAACACATACAAGGGATGTTTTGGACAGAGAGATAAAGATAGAGAACTACAACACGTATCCTCTTCAAGGGGGGCTCCTTGGTGTGGTGAAGAGGTTCTTGGCCTGAGGAATTAGACCTGTCAGTCTCCTTCCTCAGACCAAACCTAATTACCCCCCAATCCCCTCTTCCCTATCCCTTCCTCCCAATCCTCCCCTTTTTCCTTTGCTCCTCCTCCTCCCCACCCCTCCCTTTTGCCCTTCCTCTTTTCGGCCTTTGGGATTTTTCCCACAGGCGAGCTAGTTCCTAAGTAGGGGAAAGGGTTCCGGGATCCATCCCATTCTGTTGAGGTTCTTGGCGGTGGCGTAGTTTGCCGTGGAATCTGGATCACCTGGGGATGTCCCGATCCCTCTCCAGTATCCCGGAGGGTGGCTTTGGATGTCTTTCGGGCGATGGGTGTATCTCTGGAAGCCACCTATTGGATTCTGGGGGTGGTGGTGGAAGGAGGTAGGCTTTGTGGTGGATATCCAGCTGCCCTCTCTTTTGTCTAACGAGGTAGCTCGGCAAATGTGAGGTTGCTATCCCGGATTGCTGGTTTACTGGCATGAAGGGTAGGGTATGGCACAGGTTCCATGCTGCATCTGTGCTACTTGCGGAGCTGAGGTCCTCTTGGGTGTGAAGGGAGATTTCTTCCTCTTTCATTCCTCCTAGGAACTATCCCTCCCCGGTCCCCACTTTTTTTTATTCTTTTTTTATTTTTTCTTTTCTTTCTTTTTTTCTAAAAAAAATAAAAGAAAGAAGTAACCTAACCATAGAGTCCCCAATCCATGACCCCACTAACCCCAGGCCCCTTATTGTTATTACTGCACCCCATTCTGACGTCGCCTCGTCTTTTGGTCAGTCTTCGGACACTCCTAAGGCCCCTGTATCTCTTGCTGGTGCTGTTTCATCACCAGCTTCAGGTACCGGGGTTTTGACTGACTCCTTCGATTTGTCTGACCTCTGCTCTCCTTTGACTATGCTTCCAGCCTTTCCCTCTACAGTGCGGCGATTTTTGAATTGCCAGCCCATCCCATGTCGGACCAACTCTGGTCCCACTTCTAAACACCAACAACAATCTACTGATGATGTTACTTTGTTACTTTCCCATTCTACTCGGAAAAGACCAACACGTCATGTACTCCCTCTCCACACTCAGTTTCGGACCATACAATGGACTAAATTCTTTACTTTAAGACCTAGTTCTGCTACTGCCTATCTTTCCGACCATAGTATTGGCAAAGCACTCCTACGCCATGTTGGTAGAGATATTTCCTTTCATGCTCTTAAGAGTGGTATGCACATCATCACAGTCCAGAATGCTACCCAATCTCATGATCTTTCACATATCGATACTATTCCTATCACTATCAAAAAACATCATTCCATCAGTTCTTGTAGTGGTACTGTTATTCTGCCCCATACCATAGTCCAGCAGAATTTCCAGACATGTGGTGATGACATTCTCAAGTGGCTGGAACTCCAAGATCTCCCAATTCTCAAGGTAGACACTTATGTTCTTCCTGCTCGTGGGCGGAAACGATACCCTTGCAATGTGGCTCGTTTAAATTTTGACAGTCGTGAACTCCCATCCTCTGTTTATGTAGCAGGACATCGGTTACAAGTTCAAAAGATGATCCCTACACTGCAACATTGTAGAAATTGCTGGTAATTTGGCCACCCAACAAAATATTGCAGATCTATAGCCGAATGCCCAGTCTGTGGTGCCGATGACCATTCTAACACTTCTTGCAGTCGACCTCCCTCTTGCCTTAATTGCCATGAGGCTCACCCTTTGTACTCTCGCTGTTGCCAGGTCTACTTAAATGAGTGGGAAATTCATTACCTCAAAGAGGCAGAAGGTCTCCCTTATACTATGGCAGTTTCTCATCTCCACCTCCAAGGGAGACTTCCCCATGTTTCTTATTCTCATGTTTCAAAGTGTCTCCCCACTTCTGGGGTCCCATCTTCTGCAGCCTCCTCTGCGGTTGCCAGTCCCATAGTCACTGCTGTGTCTAATTCTTTTACTGTCCTGGGCTCAGATGTCCCTACTTCAACACCTCAGTCTGTTCTCACTTCGTGTTCTCCCTCACAAACCCTGGTACAGTGGACCCTCGGTTAACGATATTTTTTCATTCCAGAAGTATGTTCAGGTGCCAGTACTGACCGAATTTGTTCCCATAAGGAATATTGTGAAGTAGATTAGTCCATTTCAGACCCTCAAACATACACGTACAAATGCACTTACATAAATACACTTACATAATTGGTCGCATTGGGAGGTGATCGTTATGCGGGGGTCCACTGTATTGACAAGACCTCGTACAACACTGTTACGTTGGTAGGTCTTATTATTTTGATAGTAAGGTTCTCACTATATGTTCTAGTGTGGGGTAGCCTTTTACTTAATGGCCTTATCTGTCTAGGGGTAATACTTACATTATGGCTGATCATCCTGAGTGTCTCTGATATCCTTTCACCAGCCCTCTTCACAGGTTATGTAAACTACTACTATAAAAATATAACTGTATTCTCAATAGATATGTACAGAATATACAATTACAGCCTCACATTTTCAAAACAAAGATCTACACACTCCATAGCTGTTCTCCACATGGTGTTTTCCAACAACTTTTGTCCTTCTCTCTTCTTGACATAACTCTGGGCTAACCAGTGTTTTGACACACTTTAGTCACCCTGGGTATGGTGGCCACAACTTAAATTATAAAAACTCACCCCTGGAGCACACATAATGCCCCAAAAGATAGAAGAAGGACCCAGAGATCCTGCCAGGTTGAAGGTCAGCCACAGAGAGAGTGAGTGAGTGAGAGGGAGGGAGAGAGAAGCCTAGCTAAGCTCCTCCCACCAAAACAAAAGACTGTTGCCAAGCACAATTCTCCAGTTACCACAATTCTACCACACCTTGATTTTACTTTTACAAAAAGAAATACAACTTTATAAACTACTTATTTAAATTGTGTGTTTATGTGTCTATAGTATAACCTATTATATTGAGAAAAATAGGCTTGACCCAGCTGCCTCTCGGTCATGAGGTTGATCAGCCCTTATGACATTTAGAACTGAGTCCCCATCAATTCAATATAATTAAGTATTCCAGAGTAACTGTTACTTATAAATACATGTTGGGTCCTATAGCCCCATAACAAACACCTCCCAATTGTCCCTCTACTTCTCAGAAGTCCGAAAAATTTCCTTTAACCCCTCCTTGCCTTCATCAACCTCCACATTTTACCTTCCTGGTCTCTCTGCCTGGGTCTTCCCCTTTCACTGGCTCTGTTACAAGTGTGGAGGTTCATCCTTCTCCTCGTACTGTGCCTTCCTCTCCTGTCCCCTCCCAAGTTTCTTCCTCTTCTGCCACCTCCCAGGTTTCTGACTCTTCTGTCTCCTCCCACACTTCTCCAGTTCCCTCCACCCTTTTGCCCCCCCTACCTTGGTACAGTCCATTACAGTTCCGATCTTTACTCAAACTCCTCCTCCTTCCATCTCCAATATTGTCTCCCATACGACGTCTCTGAACTCCAAAAACACTTGAAGCAATCTCTGAATATATTGCAGAGACCAAACCATCAATGGACACTGATCCACCCTGTTTCTTCTCTTTCCTCTTCTCCATCTGAGCAACTCCTTTCTTCACAGTGCACTGTTCCTTGCTGCTTGAACGTTTTCCGCTGCCACTGCATGTGGACTTTTCTAACCCCTCTAGTCTGTAAGTACCCTTACCTGCAGATTTCTAGTATTGTTATAATTGCCAATCATGGCCTATTTACACTGGAATATACGCGGCCTCAGGGGTAATTGGGGTGAGCTTCAGACATTGCTCTCCCAATTTTCCCTGTTTGCTTACAAGAACCAAAATTACACTCTGCTGTTATCTATCCCATCTCAGGCTATAATTTATTGTATTCTTTGGATCCTTTTCCTGATGGGACCTTTAATGAAAGTGCCCTTCTTCTACGCACTGATATTCCGTACTTTCAGCTATTTGTCCGTACTTTGCTGCATTACACAGCTTCCCGTATCCACCTGCATAGGTGGTATTCACTTTGTATCTCTCTCCTTCTCGAGCATTATCTATTCCGGATACTGCCTTTCTTGTTTCATCATTACCACCACCACTTCTGTTACTTGGCAGTTTTAGTGCCTATCATTTCCTCTTGGGGGTCTCACGGTGATTCCCGTGGCATTCAGCTAGAGGCTTTTCTTGCTTCCCACCCCCTCAATGTTTTAAATACAGGTATTCACTCCCATTTTGATCCTCATACTCATTCTCTCTCTTGCATTGATCTCTCGGTCTGCTCTTCCTCCACTTCACTAGACTTCACCTGGTCTTTTCTCCCAGATTTACATGACAGTGATCATTTTCCAATCATTCTTACTTCCCCTTCATATTCACCACCTCTTCGTAACCCAAGCTGGCAATTTGATCGGGCAAATTGGGACCTTTACTCACAACTAACTGTTTTTAGTAAGGTTCCTTCTTCATCCTCAATTGATGAGCTTTTACACCTCTTCTCGTCCTCAGTTTTAACTGCAGCTTCTCATTCTATACCCCAAACCTCGGGCAAGCATTCTCAGAAATGCATGCCTTGGTGGTCTCCTGCTTGTGCTTGTGCAGTACGTTTGAAATGCCCTGTGTGGGGCAGGTACCGGTATAATAGAACCACAGAGAGACTTCTTGATTTTATGCAGAAACGCGTGATTGCTCGCCATGAAATCCGTGATGCTAAATGCACTTGTTGGCAAGATTGTGTCTCCACCATCACCTCTGCTTCCTCTATGAGTGCAGTCTGGAACTGATTGGTAAATATTCTCCTGACCCGGCTCCTGTTCTGCAGGTTGCTGGTGTTGATATAGTAAACCCTCTAAATGTTGCCATTGAAATTGGCAATTATCTGGTCTGTATTTCTCTGGGGCTCCATCTCTGCCCCTCGTTTCTTTCCTCAAAGCCTGCCAGAGAGTTAGCACTCTTGGACTTTTCTTCTTTCAGAGAAGAACAGTATAATGTGCCTTTTACACTTCAGGAACTTGAGGCAACACTCTCAGCTTGCCAATCGTCGACAACTGGGCCCAACAACATTCATATTCGTATGTTACAACATTTACATCAGTCAGCCCTTGCAGTCCTCTTACGCCTTTTCAATCTTATTTGGTCACAAGTAGTTCTTCCACATCTATGGAAATCTGCCATTGTTCTCCCTTTCTGCAAACCGGGTACTATGGGACATGAAACCTCCCACTATCGTCCCATCGCTCTTACCAGTGCAGTTTGGAATAAAAAAAGAGAGAAGCTTACGCCAACGTTTTGGTCCAACTTGGACCATTTACAAAGTCACACTAACCAGAAATGGAGCAGGACGGCTATATATAGGCAGGAGGATGTAGTTGTGGTAGTAGTAATAGTAGTAGTAGTAGTAGTGGTTGTAGTAGTAGTAGTGGTAGTGTTGAGGAACTAAGGAGGAGGAGCCAGTCAAATATAAAGAAAGGGGAGCACTGCAAGGGAGCTAGAGGGAGAGCAAGTGCACAGAGGTGGGGCGAAGGGGAAGTGATAAAATAAATAATGAAGGAACAGAAACACGCGACAGAAGAAAGACAAAAAAGGAAAGAGGAAACGGGAAGGAGGAGAAGAAGAAAAAATGAGGAATCATGTTAAATCACAGGTGTTCTGAAGTTTGGAGCATTTTACAATGTAGTGGGAGAGGAAGGCATCTACAGAGACGAAGCCTGGACTAAGATTCATTCAAGGAAAGTTGTGTATTAGAGAGGATTCAACAAGACGGCGACTGTTAAAGTTGGAAGTAGGGAAGACAGTTTTAGCAGAAGGCCAGTCTATAGGATGGCTCTGATCTCTGACATGACAGAAAAGAGCATTGTTAGTAATAAAGTTGGTATAATTACCGACAATATGTAAAGTAAAAGGACACAAGTGCAACTAATGTGACATTTATTGTGGCAACGTTTCGCTCTCCAGGAGCTTTATCAAGCCATTACTGTAATGGCTTGATAAAGCTCCTGGAGAGCGAAACGTTGCCACAATAAATGTCACATTAGTTGCACTTGTGTCCTTTTACTTTACAGCATTGTTAGTGTTGGCAAGCTTAACACTATTTTTGTGCTCCTTAAGTCTGTCAGAGAGAGATCAGCCAGTTTCTCCAAAGTACTGAAGAGGACAGGAGGAGCAAGAAATAGAGTAGACACCAGGAACATCTGTAGAGGGAAGAGAGGTATGAACGAGATTAGTGCGAAGAGTGTTAGTCTGGCAGAAAGTAAGCTTGATGTCTAAGGGACAGAGAGAATTGTTAAGATTAGAAAGACCGGAAATGCAGGGAAGACCGAGGACAGAAGAGTTCCCTACATTTCTAGTCTTTCTAATCTCAACAATTCTCTCCATCCCTAAGACATCAAGCTTACTTTCTGCCAGACTAACACTCTTCGCACTAATCTCATCCATACCTCTCCTCCCTCTACAGATGTTCCTGGTGTCTACTCTATTTCTTGCTCCTCCTGTCCTCTTCAATACTTTGGAGAAACTGGCTGATCTCTCTCTGACAGACTTAGGGAGCACAAAAATAGTGTTAGGCTTGCCGACTCTAACAATGCTCTTTTCTGTCTCGTCAGAGATCACAGCCATCCTATAGACTGGTCTTCTGCTAAAACTGTCTTCCCTACTTCCAACTTTAACAGTCGTCGTCTTGTTGAATCCTCTCTAATACACAACTTTCCTTGTATGAATCTTAGTCCTGGCTTCGTCTCTGCAGATGCCTTCCTCTCCCACTACATTGTAAAATGCTCCAAACTTCAGAACACCCGTGACTTAACCTGATTACTCATTATTTCTTCTTCTCTCCCTTCCCCTTTCCTCTTTCCTTTTTTGTCTTTCTTCTGTCACGTGTTTCTGTTCATTCATTATTTATTTCATCACTTCCCCTTCCCCCCCACCTCTGTGCACTTGCTCTTCCTCTATGGGCACCTAGCTACCTTGCAGTGCTCCCCTTTCTTTATATTTGACGGGCTGCTCCTCCTCCTTAGTTCCCCACTACTACTACTACTACTACTACTACTACTACTACTACTACTACTACTACTACTACTACTACGACTGCTGCCACTACTACTACGACTGCTGCCACTACTGCTACTATTGGTACTACCACCACTACCTCTTCCTGCCTATACATAGCCGTCCTGCTCCACTTCTGGTTAGTGTGACTTTGTAAATGGCCCAAGTCGGACCAAAACGTCATTGTAAGCTCCTCTCTTCTATGTGCGGGTTATTTGTGTATCGTTCCAGTCGCGGTATTGTGAATTTTTTTGTTATTTAAGTCTGGTAAATAGATGTTTAATGTGGTATTTAGAGACACACAACAGTCTCTCCATTCGTCAATATGGCTTTCGTAAGGGCCGTTCTACCATAGACCCCTTACTACATTTGGATATGTATGTTCGTAATGCCTTTGCAAATAACCACTCAGTTATTGCCATATCTTTTGACCTTGAAAATGCATATGACACAACTTGGAGGTATAATATTTTGTTCCAAGCCCACTGCTTAGGCCTCCAAGGCAATCTACCATCTTTCCTTTAGAACTTTTTAACTGACAGACATTTCCATGTTCGAGTCAATAATGTGCTCTCCCTGGACTTTGTCCAAGCTGAAGGTGTCCCTCAGGGATGTGTTCTGAGCACAAAACTTTTACTCCTTGCTATAAATGATTTGGCCTCTGTTCTTCCATCCAATATTTGGTAATCACTCTATTTAGATAACTTCGCTATTGCTTGTGCAGGCACTGACTGTCAGCTCATCACAGTTTCTCTCCAGCATGCGGTCGACCGCATTTCCAATTGGGCCACCTCACATGGGTTTAAATTTTCCAGTGCCAAAACTCACCAAATTACTTTCACTAGATGCTCTGTCATCTCCGATCATCCTTTGTACCTCTATGGCTCACGTATCTCTGAACGTGATACAGTCAGGTTTCTAGGCCTTCTCTTTGACTGTAGGTTATCCTGGAAATCCCACATTACCTCTCTAAAGGTAACTTGTCACAGCCAGCTGAACCTTCTTAAAAACCTTGCTCATCTTTCATGGGGAGATGATCGTCGAACTCTCCTTCGCCTACATTCAGCCCTCATTTTATCGAAACTCGATTATGGTGACCAGATCTATTCAGCTGCCTTTCCTGCTACTCTCTCTAGCCTTAACCCCATCCATCACCAAGGATTATGTTTATGCCTTGGTGCTTTTCGCTCTTTCTCTGTTGAGGGCCTCTATGCAGAAGCGAATGTTCCATCCTTGTCTGATCGCCATGATGCCCATTGCCTTCGCTACTATGTATGCTCTCACGATCTCCGCAATCCTTCCATTTATAGAATGGTCATTGATATTAGTAGACATTCTTTGTTTGTTCACTGCCCCTGTTTGCTCCAACCCTTCTCTCTTCACCTACATTTGCTCTTGTCTTTCCTTCAGTTACTGCCTTTATATGTTCATGTAGCATCTCGCTTTTCCCTACCTGCATGGGAAGTTCCAGCTATTCGGGTCTGTTCTTTCTCACTCCCTTGCTCGAAAGCCCAACTGCCTATGGTGGCTTCCCACTCTCTTTTTCTTGACCACATCCACTCTCATTCTCATGCCATTGTCGTGTACACAGATGGCTCTAAATCTTCTGACGGTGTCGGATTTGCAGCAGTATTTCTGGACAGCGTCATGCGAGGGCATTTACTATCTTCGGCTAGCATTTTTACCTCTGAATTGTATGCCATTCTTGCAGAACTTATTCGTATCACATCTATGCCTGTGTCATCATTTGTGGTTGTCTCATACTCCCTTAGTGCTCTACAGGCTATACGGAAATTTGATACACCTCACCCCCTAGTTTTCCATATCCAACTTTGGCTATGCTGTATCTCTACCAAGCATAAAGATATATTTTTTGTTTGGTCCCTGGTCATGTTGACGTACAGGGCAATGAACAGGCAGACACTGCTGTGCAGTCAGCAGTACATGACCTACCAGTTTCATATAGAGATGTTCCATTTCCAGACTATTTTGCTGTAATAGCTACCCACCTTCACACCCATTGGCAACAATGTTGGTCTGCTCTGCTCAATAACAAACTTTGTTCTATTAAACCGAGTATAGGTTACTGGCCGTCTTCTTGTCACCAGTGTCGAGGTTGGGAGGCTACTCTCTCCCGCCTTCGCATTGGCCATACTCGTCTTACTTATAGATATCTCATGGAGAGGCACCCTGCTCCTCTCTCTGAGAATTGTCAGGTTCCATTATCGGTCAGCCACATTCTCTTAAACTGCCCACTTTATCAACGAGCACGCAGAATTTACCTCCAACGTCGTCTTCGCTCTGCTGCTCTCTCTTTACCTTACCTTCCCTTCTCGCTGATGGACCCACCTTTCATCTGGACTCTCTCACTGACTTTTTGACAACAACTGACTTACTCCACAAACTCTGATGATGATACCTTCAGCTCTTTCTACCTCAGTCTCTTGCTACCCTCTACCCCGCACTGTCCCCTGCCCCACTGTTTTCTGTAACCTCCTAATCATCCCTCCCCCCTTCTGCTGCCCGATACCCTTGCTTCCTTCCCTACCCTGCAGCGCTGTATAGCCCTTGTGGCTTAGCACTTCTTTTTGATTATAATAATAATACAACATGTATAGATGTCATAGAATCAATAGGTCACAGGGAGGAGTAGGAATCTATGAATGATATAGTAGAAATTTTAGGCATTAAAGTTGAAAATAGGAATTGGGTAGTTATCCTAGTATACAAACCACCATCGGCAACTGCTGAGGAATTCACAGATCAGGTAAGTAAGATAGATAGCTATCTGGATAGGCTAGAAAATCCTACACCAGATATTTTACTCCTTGGAGATTTTAATCTCCCTCATGTAAAATGGAAGATGCCACAATGTAATGTTATTCCAGAAATATCCCCGGGAAGCACCCTGGCTTAACAGGTACATACCAGGGCAATAATGAGGTTTTGTGAAAAGTACTCTTTAAACCAACAGGTAATCGATCCCACTAGAAATGAAAATACCCTGGATTTGATATTCACAAACAACTAGGAAATGATCTGAGACATAACAGTTTCCAAAACTATTTACTCTGATCATAACATCATAGAGGTTCAAACTAGTATTAACTCAGGGGTAGGAAACTGCATCGCTAAAGTTAGAGACGGGATGTTCAGTAAAGTTTAATTTTAACAACCATAGAATTAACTGGGAAAAAATAAACCAAGAGCTATCAGACATACCCTGGGAATCAGACATAAGCACCCTAAATCTCCACCAGTGCCTAGAGAAGCTGAATACAGAAGGATACAAAGTATGTATGAAACATGTACCATTGAGGAAACCCAGAGGAAGATCAGATATAGAGAGAGAGTGTAGGAGATGGTACAGAAGAAGAAAATGGGTTACTGAACTGCTTAAAAACACAAATATGCTACAACAGAGGAAAGATAGACTTAGCAGAGAGATCACTGAATTAGAGCAAAAACTTAGGATGTCATACCTCACAGAGGAAGCACAAAGGGAACAAAAGGCCATACAGGATATTGCAAGAAACCCAAAATATTTCTATTCCTACGCAAAATCCAAGCCAAGAACTACCTGTAGAATTGGACCACTACTGAGAGGAGACTCGTATATTGACGATGAACAGGAAATGAGTGAAATCCTAAAAGAAGAGTATGAGTCGGTGTTCGGCAACCCACTAAATGACACGGTAGAAAATGCAGAAATATTTTTTTACTCCAGAAGAAGGCCGCCCAGACCAACTAACTGACATTAGTACAAATCCCATAGATTTTGAAAATGAAATGGAAAACATGCCCACTCACTCAGCACCTGGACCAGATTCACGGAATGCTCTATTTATAAAGAAGTGCAAAGTACCACTAGCACGAGCCCTCAGTATTCTTTGGAGAAAGAGCTTAGATCTAGGTGAAATACCGGAGGCCTTAAAGAATGCAGACATAGCTCCTTTGCACAAGGGAGGTAGTAGAGCACTAGCTAAAAAAAATTACAGGCCAGTTGTCCTAACCTCTCACATCATAAAAATCTTCGAAAGAGTGATGAGCCTACAGGTTACAAATTTCATGGACAAGCACAACCAACATAACATGAACCTGCATGGTTTTAGAGCAGGACAATCATGTCTGTCACAGCTGCTGAACCATTATGACAGAATTACAGAGGCACTGGAAGACGACCAAAATGCAGATGTGATTTACATAGATTTTGCAAAGACATTTGACAAATGCGATCATGGAGTGATAGCACACAAAATGAAGGCCATGGTCATTACGGGGAAGGTAGGCAGATGGATTTTCGGTTTCCTAACACACAGAACACAAAAAGTAGTAGTGAACAGGGCAAGATCCAGCATCAGCAAGGTCAAAAGCTTAGTGCCCCAAGGCACTGTCCTGGCACCTCTGCTGTTCCTCATCCTCATAGCAGACAGACAAAAACACCTGGCACACTTTTGTATGATCATCTGCAGATGACACTAAAATAAGCATGAAAGTCAGTATGGTAGAGGACACTGAAAAAGTACAGGAAGACATAAACAGGGTCTTCCAGTGAGCAGTGGAAAACAACATGATATTCAATGGTGATAAGTTCCAGCTTCTTAGGTATGGAAAGAACGAAGAATTCAAAAGGAGCACTATATACAAAACTCAAGAGGGTCACCAAACAGAACGTAAGGAACACGTAAAAGACCTAGGAAGATGACTGGGTGGGTATTTAGAACTTTCAAAACAAGGGAAACAATGCCGATGGTGACACTCTTCAAATTGCTAGTGCTCCCTCACTTAGAATATTGCTCAGTGCTGACGGCCCCGTTCAGGGCAGGAGAAATATCGGAGTTGGAACAAATACAGAGATCGTTTATGGCTCACATTGAGCCACTAAAGCACCTAAACTACTGGGAATGCCTGCAAGTCTTGAACATGTATTCATTGGAGTGGAGGAGAGAGAGGTACATGATAATATATACCTGGAAGGTACTCGAAGGCTTGGTCCCAAATCTGCACACTGCCATAACAACATACTGGAGTGAGAGATATGGGAGGAAGTGTAAAATAAACCCAATGAGGAGCAGGGATGCAGTGGGGACAATAAGGGAACACTGTATCAACACCTGGGTTCCCAGACTTTTCAGCATCTTACCAGAAGATATCAGAAACACTGCTGGAACAAGTGTTGAAGCCTTCAAGAGGAAACTAGACAAGTATCTTCACCAGGTGCCAGATCAACCAGGCTGTGATGGATATGTAGGGCAGTGGGCCTCCAGCAGCAACAGCCTGGTTGACCAGGTGAGCACCAGACGAGCCTGGCCCATGGCTGGGCTCAGAGAGTAGATATACTCTCGAAATTCTTCAAAGGTATATCAAAGGAATGTTCCATCCTCGTCTGATCACCGTGATGCCCATTGCCTTCGCTACTATGTATGCTCTCATGATCTCTGCAATCTTTCCATTTATAGAATGGTCACTGATATTAGTAGACATTCTTTATTTGCTCGCTGCCCCTGTTTGCTGCATCCCTTCTCTCTTTGCCTACATTCGCTCGTCTTCCCTTCAGTTACCACCTTTATATGTTAATTTAGCATCTCACTTTTCCCTAACCCCCTGGGAAGTTCCAGCTGTTCGAGTCTGTTCTTTCTCACTCCCTTGCTCGAAAGCCCAACTGCCTTTGGTGGCTTTCTGCTCTCTTTTTCTTGACCACTTCCACTCTCATTCTCATGCCATCGCAGTGTACACAGATGGCTCTAAGTTTTCTGATGGCGTCAGATTCGCAGCAGTGTTTCTGGACAGCGTCGTGTGAGGGCATTTTCTATCTTCGACTAGCATTTTTACTGCTGAATTGTATTCCATTCTTGCAGCACTTATTCATCTATGCCTGTGTTATCATTTGTGATTGTCTCATACTCCCTTAGTGCTCTACAGGCTGTATGGAAATTTGATAACCTCAACCCCTAGTTTTCCGTATTTGGCTACGCTGTATCTCTACCAAGCATGAAGATATTGTTTTTTGTTGGGTCCCTGGTCATGTTGATGTACAGGGCAATGAACAGGCAGACACTGCTGCACGGTCAGCAGTACATGACCTACCAATTTCATATAGAGGTGTTCCATTTCCAGACTATTTTGCTGTAATAGCTACCCACCTTCACACCCATTGGCAACAATGTTCGTCAACTCTACTCAGTAACAAACTTCATTCTTTTATACCAAGTATAGGTTACTGGCCGTCTTCTTGTCATCAGTGCTGAGGTTGGGAGACTTCTCTCTCCTGCCTTCGCATTGGCCACACTCGTCTTACTCATGGGTATCTCATGGAGAGGCACCCTGTTCCTCTCTGTGAGAAGTGGGAAGTTCCAGTATCGATTAGCCACATTCTGTTTGCCCTCTCTCTCAATGAGCATGCAGAATTTACCTCCAACGTTGTCTCCACTCTACTACTCTTTCTTTACCTTCCCTTCTTGCTGATGGACCCACCTTTAATCCTGACTCTCTCATTGACTTCTTAACAACGACTGATTTACTCCACAAACTCTGATGATAATACCTTTCGCACTCCCCTCAGCCCTTTCTACCTCAATCTCTTGCTGCCCTCTACCCTTTCACTATCCACGGCTCCGCTGCTCTCTGTAACCTGCTACTCATCCCTCTCCCTTTTGCCTCCTGATTCCTTCGCTTCCTTCCTGCCCTGCAGCGCTGTATAGCCCTTGTGGTTTAGCACTTCTTTTTTATTATTATAATAATAATGGTCAGTTTAAGGGTTAAGTGACAATTTTATTTAGTGAAACCATGTGACAATAGAGAAAAAAAAAATTTTTAGTTGAGTATGTTGTGTTAGTAATTGTAGAATATTATACTATACTGACTCATGTTTCTATTGCAGAAGTATTTTGTGGAAAGCTACCAGATTGTGTCTTGCCAGACACTATATCTTCAGTACTTCAAGAAGCACCAGTGTAAGTGTCTTGAACAACAACTGATATTGCTGAAGTATTTTGTGGAAGACTACCGGGTTGTATCTTGCCTGACACTATCTTCAGTACTTCAAGAAGCACCAGTGTAAGTGTCTTGAACAATTGATATTGCAGAAGTATATTGTTGAAGACTACCGGGTTGTGTCTTGCCTGACACTATCTTCAGTACTTCAAGAAAGGCAACAGCTGTTCTTCTTGTAAATTTTTAACTAGCTATTACTAATTAAATAATTATGCTTTTGCATGTCAGTTAATTCTTTGAGGGTCTGTTTTCTAGTTCTACGACTTTTAAGCCAGGGTCTAAGCTGTAGTGCTATATCATGAGCTCAGCTTACTCAGATAAGCTGTGAGCAGTAAATTTGGGCAAATATAAGAGGGAAAGATCTCTGTGGTAAGTGTGCACCATATTTAAAAAAAATCCTGCTGCACATGTGCCCTAATAAGAAAAAACTGCGACTGTTTTTGGATTAAAACAGCAAATTTTCAGTGTATTTTCATATGGTTTTTTAGTAGCATTCACTGTTTCTTGGTGTCGTTTGATAGAAGATGTATTACAGAAATTATTTTGATTGATTTTAGTGCTGAAAATAGCTTGAAATTGAGTTCAGAATAGTAGAAATGTTTTTTTTGCATGTTAGTGGGTAAACAAATCACATCACGGTCCAATAACATCAGCTGGTGGGTCTGATGTGTGTTGTTGAAGCGTGATTATTTTTATCAAATTATTACAATATTGCATAAAAAAACTTCTATTTTTGGTGTGATTAAAAAAAACAAAATGAAATTCACCCGTAAAGCCTGGAAATGTAACTAATAAATAGAGGAAATGTTAGTTTAGTGCCAGGAATGCCTGCATTGATTATTCTGGACCCTATTTTGAAATTGGAATATTTTGAACTTTGTGTGAAATTGGCCAAATTACCAATTTCCAATCACTTTATTGGGAAGTTGAAATAGTTGATCTGGGCAATTTTATGTGCTCAGTAGGTAAAATGGAACACATAGTAGAAAATAGCTAAGAATTTGGTCTAGTGGACTAATTTAATTGGCCAAAAACAAGACTCAAAGTGGGCAAAATTGCCAATGCATAAATATCTCTGACACAGTAAAATCTGCAGGAGCATAACTTTGTCAATTCTTTACCAAATTTTGTACTTTTTATTTTGTTACCTTCAGAAAAAGATTCTCTACAATTTCATAAGAAAAAATAATATTTTTTAGATCCTGTGGGGACTTTTCAGATATGGGGTCTGAACCCTCAAAGGGTTAATAAAAGAATACAAGTTAGTAATTTCATAATTAAAAATTTTCAGAAAAATCTGTTTAAACACAAGAGCAAATAATAATAATAATAGTGTTGAGTGTATCTGCAAATTTCTAGTACATATATGAATCTTTTAACACAAAAAAATTATGATAGTGTTTTAACACAACATAAACTTTATTAGTGTTCATAAGTAGGAAAAGTTTTGCCTAAATAAATCTTAACATGGGAATATGTTCATAAGGAAGACCAGGTGTTCAGTGTCCAAAATAGTTAAAAAAAAATCTTGAAATAGACATGTGAGAACATAAGGAAGATTAACTATACCACTGTTGTGTGACTAAAAATTTTTAAATGAAATACCTTCATTTAAAAAATATGGAAAAACGTAAAGAACATAAACCATATCAATGTTCAGAGTGTCTGAAATGTTTTAGTGTAAAATGCAGTCTTGTGACACACATGAGAGTACATACAGGAGATAAACCATATCAATGTTCAGAGTGTCTGAAATGTTTTAGCCGAAAAGGCAGTCTTGTGACACATATGAGAGTACATACAGGAGATAAACCATATCAAAGTTCAGAGTGTCTGAAATGTTTTTTGCCAAAAAGGCAGTCTTGTGACACATATGAGAGTACATACACAAGATAAACCATATCAATGTTCAGAGTGTCTGAAATGTTTTAGTGTAAAATGCAGTCTTGTGACACACATGAGAGTACATACAGGAGATAAACCATATCAATGTTCAGAGTGTCTGAAATGTTTTAGCCGAAAAGGCAGTCTTGTGACACATATGAGAGTACATACAGGAGATAAACCATATCAATGTTCAGAGTGTCTGAAATGTTTTAGCCAAAAAGGCAGTCTTGTGACACATATGAGAGTACATACACAAGATAAACCATATCAATGTTCAGAGTGTCTGAAATGTTTTAGCCAAAAAAAGGCAGTTTTTGTGACACATATGAGAGTTTCATTCACGAGATAAAACCCTATCATGTTCAGAGTGTCTGAAATGTTTTTTGCGAAAAAAGTAATCTTGTTTAACTAAGTGAGTACATTAAGGAGATAAACCGTATCAGTGTTCTGAGTGTCTGAAATGTTTTAGTGGAAAAAGCAATCTTGTGAAGCATATGAGAGTACATACAGGAGATAAACCATATCAATGTTCAGAGTGTCTGAAATGTTTTAGCTTAAAAGGCAGTCTTGTGACACATACGAGAGTACATACACGAGATAAACCATATGAATGTTCTGAGTGTCTGAAATGTTTTTGTATAAAAAGCGGTCTTGTGAGACATATGAGAGTACATACATGAGATAAACCATATCAGTGCACTGAGTGTGTGAAATGTTTTAGTACAAAAAGTAATCTTGTGACACATATGAGAGTACATACAGGAGATAAACCATATCAATGTTCAGAGTGTCTGAAATTTTTTAGTCGAAAAAACAGTCTTTTGACACATATGAGAGTACATACAGGAGATAAACCATATCAATGTTCTGAGTGTCTGAAATGTTTTAGTCAAAAAAACAGTCTTGTGACACATGCACGAGTACATTCAGGAGATAAAACAAGTTAGTGTTTCAAAAATATTTTAGTTATAAACTCATCAGAATATATAAAAGGGATATACCATAACAGTGTTGAGAGTGAAATATGTTAATGAAATGTCATTCATATAAATCTTATAAGTTCATAGAGGAGATAAGTTGTATTAATGTTCAGAATATCTTACATATTTTATAAAAAGAGCAGTCTTGTGTATTCACAAGAACTAATATAGAGTATAAACAATATATATAGAAAATACTGTAAGGTCAAGTCTGTAATCTGCTTATTGCAGTAATCAAGAATTCTGCAGTGAAATATTCAGTGAACCACTCTAGTGAAATATTCAGTGAGGGATTGGTAGCTTTAAGACAAGCCAATAAATGAACTGTACTAAGCTACTTATGACAGCCTCTAGAACATTTTATGGAGCCATCAGTGTTACTGCCCTTGGGCTGTGGGAATTAAATAATTGTAAAAACATAATTGCCCCAAAGGAGCATTATATCAACATTTCATGTTAATACTGAAGTGATGAGTTTATACTTTTTTGGGCTCAATGGCCCTTCAGTGATGGGTTAATATGGCAATTCCAGATAAGGCATGAACTAGCTATTTGCTGTGCAGCTGACCTAACTAGGTTCATAACTTGCTAGACATACCTGGGTATTGTATCGGACCTACAACTTTATCCGTGGCTTTTGGCATGGATGAAACCTAGTATTGGCATCTTGATTGAAGCAGAAGTGTCCCTTGAGGAATGTCACACTCACACTGTTACAATACTGTTCTTCAAGATTTGTATTTTACTTTGTGGTAATTTCTCAATAGTTCTACCACGAATTTCCACTTGCATAAGTGATATACAGTCTGTTCTTTGTATCTCTTTCCTTATCGGGCATTATCTATCCTGGATGTTGCCTTTCTTGTTTTGTCCTTATTGCCACCACTTCAGTTACTTGGCGATTTTAATGCCCATCATTTCCTCAGGGAAGGGTCTCACTATGATTCACGTGGCATTCAGTTGAAGACTTTTCTTGCTTCTCACCCCCTCCATGTTTTAAATACAGGTACTCCCACCCATTTTGATCCTTGTACTCATACTCTCTTGCATTGATCTCTTGGTCTGTTCTTCCTCCACTACATTAGACTTCACCTGGTGTGTTCTCCCGGACTTGCATGACAGCGATCATTGTCATGCAAGTAATCATTCTTCTCCTTCATCTTCACCACCTTTTCATAGTCCACGCTAGCAGTTTAATCAAGCAAATTGGGACCTTTACTCGCATCTAACTGCTTTTAGTGAGGTTCCTTCTTTGTCCTTATTTTATGAGATTTTACACCTTTTCTTGACCTCAGTTTTAACCGCAGCTTCTCATTCTATACCCCAAACCTCAGGCAGGCATTCCCAGAAGTGTGTGCCTTGGTGGTCTTCTGCTTGTTCTTGAGCAGTATGTTTGAAATGCGCTGTGTGGGGCAAGATACCGGTACAATAGAATCACTGAGAGACTTCTCAATTTTAAGCAGAAGCATGTGGTCACTTTTTGTGTCATCCGTGACGCTAAACACACTTGCTGGCGAGATTATGTTTCCACCATAACCTCTGCTTCCTCTCTGAGTGCAGTCTGGAAAAAAGTGCAGAAACTGAGTGGTAAATACTCTCCTGACCTGGCTCCTGTTCTGCGGGTTGCCGGTGTTGATATAGTAAACCCTCTTGACGTTGCCATTGAAACTGGTAATCATCTGGTTTGTATTTCTCAGGGGCTCCATCTATGCCCCTCGTTTCTTTCCTCAAAGTCTGCTAGAGAGTTAGCATTCTTAGACTTTTCTTCTCTCAAAGAAGAATCTTCTAATGTGCCTTTTACACTTCAGGAACTGAAGGCAACACTCTCAGCTTGCTGATCATCGGCAGCTGGGCCCGACGACATTCATATTTGGATGTTACAACATTTACATCAGTCAGCCCTTGCAGTCTTCTTACACCTTTTCAATCTTATTTGGTCACAAGGAGTTCCCCCAGCTGTGGAAATCTGCCATTGTTCTCCCTTTCTGCAAACTGGGTACTATTTGACATGATGCCTACCACTATCATCCCATTGCTCTTACCAGTGCATTTCGCAAGGTGATCGAACGTCTGGTAAATCAAAGTTTAATGTATTTAGAGATGCACAACAGTCTCTCCACTAGTCAATATGGCTTTCGTAAAGGCCGTTCTACCATAGACCCCTTACTACACTTGGATACCTATGTTCATAATAGCTTTGCGAATAGCCACTCAGTTATTGCCATATTTTTTGACTTTGAGAAGGCATATGACACAACTTGGAGGTATAATATTTGGGCCCAAGCCCACTCCTTAGGCCTCCGAGGCAGTCTACTATCCTTCCTTAAGAATTTCTTAACTGACAGACATTTCCATGTTTGGGTTAATAATATGCTCTCCCCAGACTTTGTCCAAGCTAAAGGTGTCCCCCAGGGATGTGTTCTGAGCACAGCACTTTTTCTCCTTGCTATAAATGATTTGGCCTCTCTTCTATCCAATATTTGGTCATCACTCTATGTTGATGACTTTACTATTGCTTGTGCAGGCGCTGACTGTCATCTCATTACAGTTTCTCTCCAGCACGGTCATCCGTGTTTCCATTTAGGCCTCCATGCACGGTTTTAAATTTTCCTGTATTAAAACTTGCCAAATTACTTTCATTAGATGCTCTGTCATCTCCGATCACCCTTTGTACCTCTGTGGCTCACGCATCCCTGAACTTGATACGGTCAGGTTTTTAGGCCTTCTCTTTGACCATAGGTTATCCTGGAAGCCTCACATAACCTCTCTGAAGTCAACTTGTCACAGCCAGCTAAACTTTCTTAAAAGCCTTGCTCATTTTTCATGGGGAGCTGATTGTCAAACTTCACCTACATTCAGCCCACATTTTATTGAAACTCAATTATGGTGACCAGATCTATTCAGCGGCCTGTCCTGCTACTCTCTCTAGCCTTAATCCCATCCATCACCAGGGATTATGTTTATGCCTTGGTACATTTTGCTCTTCCTCTGTTGAGAGCCTCTATGCAGAAGCAAATGTTCCATCATTGTCCGATCATCATGATGCCCATTACCTTCGCTACTATGTTCACACTTATAATCTCCGCAATCCTTCCATATATAGAATAGTTACAGATGTTAGTAGACATTGTTTGTCGCCCCTGTTCGCTCCATCCCTTTTCTCTTCACCTACATTCGCTCTTGTCTTCCCCTCAGTTACCACCTTTCTATGTTCATGTAGCATCTCACTTTTCCCTGCCCTCCTGGGAAGTTCCAGCTGTTTGAGTCTGTTTTTCTCACTCCCTTGCATGGAAGCCTAGCTGCATACAGTAGCTTCCTGCTCTCTTTTTTTGACTACTTCTGTTCTCATTCTCATGCCATTGCAGTGTACATGGATGACTCTAAGTCTTCTGACAGCATTGGATTTGCCGGCATTGTTTCCGGACAGTGTTGTGCGATGGCATTTACTATCCTTGGCTAGCATTTTTACAGCTGAATTGTATGCCATTCTTGCAGCACTTATGTGTATTGCATCTATGCTGTGTCATCACTTGTGGTTGTTCCCGACTCCCTTAGTGCTTTACAGGCTATACGAACATTTGGTACACCTCACCCTCTAGTTCTCTGTATCCAACTTTGGTTATGCCGTATCTGTACCAAGCATAAAGATATTGTTTTTTGTTGGGTCCTTGGTCATGTTGACGTACAGGGCAATGAGCAGGCAGACACTGCTGCGTGGTCAGCAGTACATGACCTTCCAGTTTCATATATAGGTGTTCCATTCATGGACTATTTTGCTGTAATTGCTACCCACCTTCACACCCGTTGGCAACAACAGTGGTTTGCTCTGCTCAATAACAAATTTCATTCTATTAAACAGAGCTTAGGTTACTGGCTTTCTTCTTGTCATCATTGTCAAGGTTGGGAGACTACTCTTTCCTGTCTTTGCATTGGCCACACTCGTCTTACTCATGGGTATCTCATGGAGAGGCACCCTGCCCCTCTCTGTGAGAATTGTCATATTCCAGTATTTGTTAGCCACATTCTGTTAAACTGCCCACTATAAATGAGCACACAGAATTTACCTCCAATGTTGTCTCCACTCTGCTGCTCTCTCTTATTATGCACCCCATACCCATCCTGTGGGCGGTAGTCAAAAGATTACAGAGGTACATAATGGGTCCAGGGACTGGGCCTCAAAGTTTTGATAGCTGAGCAAGTTACAGAGGTAATGAATTCACAATTTACAAAGGTAATGAACTCACAATTTACAAAGGTAATGAACTCCAGGTAGGTCTAGTCACAATCATTACAAGTTACAAAGGTATTTACAGATTACAGAGGTACACAATGGGTCCAGGGACCGGGCTCCAAAGTTTTGATGGCTGAACTAGGTACAAGGTAATGAACTCACAAGTTACAAAGGTAATGAACTCACAAGTTACAAAGGTAATGAATACTGTAAGAATGGTTACTTATGTTTATACATGGCTGCAATCATGAACAAATTTTAGAGTAATGAGCAATTCACACTTCCACACCCGGTCACAACTGTAGTGAGTTATTGGTGCAAAGTTGATTGCTGAGTCTCACCTCTCACACACAGACACACACACCACACACATACAAATTCATACACACACACACATAAACACACACACACACACACACACACACACAAACTCATACACACACACACACACACTCATACACACACACACACTCATACACACACACACACACACACACAACACCACAACACACACACACACACACAACACACACACACACACACACACTCACACACACTCACTCACACTCACACACATACACACAAACACACACCACACACACACACACACACACACACACACACACACACACACACACACACACACACACACACACACACACACACACACACATGCACATATGTGGTAATGCTTTATTTACAGCTAGCAAAGTCAGGGTATTTCTCCAGAATGGTCTGTAATATACCACTGTGGATAAAATACTTAGCCATTTCTTGAACACTTCTGAGTGAGTTGTTTCTAAATTCATTAATTTTATCGCACTCCAGTACATAATGACGCAGGGTGTGACAATAATCCATCTGGCAAAGTTTACATTTCGTTTGGTCTACATCTGGTGGTGGTGATTTAACCTGCCAAAGATACTTGTAACCCAGCCGGAGCCGGGCGGTAGTGACATCCAAGAGTCTGCTTATTTTGTTGGATGCACCATAGACATGTGGCTCCTCCTGCATGATAGAATGATGATAGATGGACTCACTGGTGTCAATCTCCCTGAGCCTTAAGTCCATAAAATTCAGCTGAAGTTCTTTTCGTATTATTGTTCTCAAACTACTACCTGACAAGCCAAGATTGTAATCTACTCCCTCTTTGAAAGCATACAGCTTAGCCAATTTATCAGTTCTATCATGCATCTGAAGACCAATGTGAGATGGAATCCACAGCATGTGCACTCTGACTCCTCTGTCCACAATCCTACCATACCTGTGTCTGGCTTCTGACACAAGCATGCCACAATTTATGCTTAATGAGTTGAGAGCATTTATGGATGACAGAGAATCAGTTACAATTAAACTGTCAATCTTTGATACATAGATGCATTTCAGTGCAAGGAGTATGGCAAACAGTTCTGTCTGAAGGGTAGAGGCCCAATTATTGATGCGTGCTCCAATTTCTTTAAGAGAGCCATCACTCTGTACGACAACAGCAGCACTACCAGCTGCACCAGTGGATTGGTGAACAGAACCATCAACGTAAATAATTTGCGAGAGTGTGTGCTGTGTGACTAAGTTATCAATACAGCTTAAGGCCTCATGTTTGGCTTCAAGGCGAAGTTTTGGTTGTGATTTAAGAAGTAGTTTGGGGGGAAATGGAGGAATGGTAGTTTGGAATGGGGTAATATTCCATGGAGCGGAGAAGTGCCGCTGTTGCCTTACTTGACATAGATCATGTATCTGATTCATGCGGAGGTCGGTTCCAGTCTTTTCGATCCATCTGGAGGAGTGTTCACCAGTGCTGAGGAAAGTTTGGAGGGCTTCTGTGCAGGGGTTTGAATGAGCTTGCCTGAGCATATTAACCCCAATTAGGATATTTCTTTCAGTAACACGATCTCTAATGCTTGGAATATCAAGTTCTTTTTGCATATTTAAAATTTTGGCAGTACAAGGGCATCCTAGGATGATCCTCATTGCTTCGTTCTGCAGTTTTTCCAGCCCTCCAAGCTTCCAGTCAGACACAAGAGCAAGTAGTGGCGCAGCATAATCAACCAATGATCTAATATAAGCAAGATACATCATTTTCACAATTTTAACATTAGCACCATACCTGGGGTGAAGCCCTGCCACAACTCTAAGTGCTCTTAGTCGTTCTTTGTATTGGCGACAAAGTCTTGTTACAACAGGTCCAAGTAGTGGAACCTCAAAGCCTAGATACCTGTATCTGCTTACATATTCTAGAAGAGACCCATCATGCAATTGGATCTGACGAACTGCAGATTCAGTAGTATGGGAGTTTTGTGACTTTTGTGGAGGATCTGCAGATGGTCCCTACTTATGGTCATTATGTTATCTCCTTGTTCCTGATTCTGTGTTGCTGCTGCTTGTTATATTGCTCTTCAATGAATTGGTCGTTTTACTGTCCAAGCAAGCTGTTCTGATTGCCAGATTGATCAAGAAGTTAGTTTATGTGAGGACTTTTAGTTAGTCACTGGTTAAGTCGAGTCAAATCTTGAGACATAGCAAACTACTTAGAGCACTTACACACAAACACACATACTTACTTGTATATATGTATTAGTGTTATATTCTTAAATGCTGACAATGTGCCAGACAGTACTTAAAAGTCATAAAGATATGTGCCTTCAGCACAATACTACTGTACACAAGAGAGGTGTAGGAACTTGTTTCCTATATTATATTAAATTGATTACTTTGATTACTTTTATATTGTCCACCTAGACAACTTTATCTTTATTAATAAACTTCTTAAATTTTAATTTCTTTAGTTAGTAACCTACCAGTTGTAATCCTAAAGCACTATTGAATCTTACTATTAAATCCTAATTTCTTTAGTTAGTAACCTACCAGTTGTAATCCTAAAGCACTATTGAATCTTACTATTAAATCCTAATGGATAATTGGACCAGGATACTGCCTACTTGTTACAAAAACCCAGTAACAGGCTGGATGCTAGAGGGGCAGATCTTTCTAGTATTCACTGGAGATCTTTTTCATTATTAAGTATCGCATTTTTTGTAACATTGACTTTTTGACAACAACTGATTTACTCCACAAACTCTGAAGATGATGCTTTTAGCACTCCCCACAGCCCATTCTGCCTCAATCTCTTGCTACTCTCTACCCCTGCACTATCTCCTGCCCTGCTGTCCTCCATAACCTCCTAATCATCCCTCTCCCTTTGTTACCCAATATCCTCACTTACTTCCTTGCCCGGCAGTGCTCTATATCCCTTGTGGTTTAGCGCCTTTTTTTTAATTTAATAATTGAATGTAAATTAACGTTTTATTTTTCATGCCTCCAAATTTGGCTAATTGCTTGAGATGCCTGGTCAGTATAGAAGGGGGTTTTAATAGTCAGTGTGCAGAGTTTTAAAAAAAAAATTGGGACCACTTACTACCTTGTGGGAGTGCAGTTCAACTGAGTGCAACTAGAGCAAATAGCATGGCAAACGCCAGGGATTCCTGATAATTTTATTTTTATTAACACATCAGCTGATTCCCCCCAAGGCAGGGTGCCCAAAAAGAAAAACTTTCATCTCATTCACTCGATCACTGTCTTGCCAGAGGGGTTGCTTTACACTACAGTTTAAAAAAACTGGAACAAAAATTTAACACCCTGCTTAATAGGGCAGACACTGTACTTCCCATCTCCAGGACTCATGTCCAGCCTGCCAATTTTCCTGAGTCCCATCATAAATGTTACTTTGCTCACACTCCAACAGCACATCATGTATTAAAAACCATTTGTCTCATTCACCCCTATAAAATACGCTCATACATGCTTGCTGGAAGTCCAAGCCCTCGCACACAAAGCCTCCTTTACCCCCTCCAACCTTCCCTAAGCTGACCCCTACCCCGCCTTCCCTCCAAAACTATATCCCCACCTGCTTTTAACGTTTCCGTCTATATCCCATCAATCCCAGCTGCCTTTCCCGCTTTCATTTTACCCAATGCCTCACAAACCTCCCCCACACTCACAACTTACTTTTCCTCTCTCCTAAAAGGTGTTATTCCTCCTTGCCTTAAACACGAAATCACAGGCTTCCCTATTTCATCAACATTTAACAATTCCTCAAAATTTTCCCCTCCATCTTCCTGATACCTCTAACCCCCCATTTAATAACTCTCCTCTCCTATTTTTAATTGTCAAATACATTTGCCCCCTAGGCTTCCTCACTTATTAATCTCACTCCAAATTTTTTCTTATTTTAAATTTAAAATTTGCTAATAACAGCTCACCCACTTTTCTCATTGCTCTCTTTTTACATTGCTTCACCACTCTCTTAACCTCTCTTTTTCTCTCTACATACTCTTCCCTCCTTGCATCACGTCTACTTTCTAAAAACCTCTCATATGATAACTTTTTCTCCCTTACTACACTCTTTACATCATCATTCCACCAATCACTCTTCTTCCCTCCCGCACTCACTTTCCTGTAACCACAAACTTCTGGTGAATACTCTAAGACTACATTTTTAAAACCAACCCAATACATCTTCGACCCCATTGCCTATGCTCTCACTAGCCCATCTGTCCTCTAATAGTTGTTTACATAACAAAAAAAAAAGGCACAATACCGTGACTGTAACGATACACAAATAACCAGCGCATAAAAGAGAGAAGCTTACGACGACATTTCGGTCCGACTTGGACCACCTCTCTCTTACTAGATGCTTCTATTTTCCTTGTATCCTATCTACCTTTTACTCTCAATGTAGCTTCAACTAAAAGGTGATCTGATATATTTGTTGCCCCTCTATAAACGTATACATATTTAAGTCTACTCAGTCTTCTATCTACAAATACTTAATCCAGCAAACTACTGCCATTACTCCTTACATCATATCTTGTATACTTATTTATCCTCTTTTTCCTAAAATATGTATTAAATCCCTTTCTATACAAAGCTCAATCAGAGTGCTCCCATTATCATTTACACCTGGCACCCCAAACTTACCTACCACACTCTCTCTAAAGGTCTCTCCTACTTTATCATTTATGTCCCCTACCACAATTACTGTGAAAATTTGTGTGGACTGCCTCCAAGTGAGTTGCCTACCCTGGCAAACTCTGTTGACACTGAGCTCTGAGGTGGGTACCTCAGCCTCACAAGTGGCTTATAGGACAGATTTTCACAAATGATTGATGTTGCAAGAAACTTGCCTGCATGCACATTTAAAGGGCTAACTTACTTGGTGTTGCCGATATATCCTGATCTTCAACTCCCTTTGGACTTCCCCCGAAACCACGTGCAACCGGGAGCCTTTTAAATTTCCCGCAATATTCAATTGTTATTTTTGACCTGCCTGCACCTCAGAAATTCCTATATCCAAGAGGGTATGTATCCCCTAGTATAAAATATGCAGACACGGACACTAGCTTCCAGGGCTGCCAAAGGACACTGGTACTTATGGGCATGCACTGCCTGTTGCACACCGGGCCCACAGATCAAACTCACTCAGAATTCTCCCCAGAACACTGGCCCGAAATTCTAGATAAAGTGGAGGTCTTGTCTTACTGTAGGGCCAGACCGGAGGTCATCTATGGTACATCGAGGTGCCTCTACCAGATTTCCCTAGGTCTCAAATGTGAAGACACGTGGGGGCGCCGTCTGCTGATCACAGCATGTCTTGTCCAGTTGGTGTCTGTCTTAAGAAAGACGCTATTGTGTCTTTGAGACCCGCGCCTCATCATTCAAGCTAGGGCTGCCAGTTCTCCCTAGCAAAACTTAACCTAGTGTTTGCCTACATTATCGGCCTATTACTACCTATGTTAAGGTCTTACTTCTACATTATTCTTATCTACAGTTGCCTTAGTAAACCTAATATTAATATACTAACAGTAAAACTACGTACTCCTTCCCTGAAAGGTAAATCCATAAATTAAATAAGCTTACCAACCACGCCAACTCGGGGAGAACGCTTGTGTTTGGGTGGGTTTAAGGGCCACCCAGCTCAGCCGTTCCATTACGGCTATGCTGGGACCCCTTCGTATGCAGTATCTGTCCTGTGGAACTTTAGGGACCAAATAAGTTTCCACATCCTCCCGCCGGCTAAGGTAGGTGCTAAGTCTAAATCAAGTTCACCTTCCGCGAGCCCCCACAGCGGACCCTGTACATGAGTGCCGTCCGGCCACTCTTGTCGAGCAGACTCCAGTCTAACTTCAACCGTCCAGTTTCCCCTGTGTGGACCTCTGGGGGTGTAAACTTGCTGGTTCCGGTGGTCTTAGCACCCTTTCCTTTAACTTTAACGTCTTTCGTATGTCTAGCCTTGACTGAGTGGCTCCGTACTTTCCCACCCAGTGGCCCACATGCCCTGGCAGCCTTTCATCCCACTGATATGAGGTTCCCTGGATTTAAAGGCAATCTATCTCCCTCTTTACGTATCCTGTAAAAGTGTTTTCCCAATGTGACCGAGTGTTCGTCACTCCCTACCTGGTTCAGCTTCCCTGGTGGTTCATCATGTATACTGGTATTCATTATCACTACTCCCCCAGCTATCATGGGGACAGCTTCTCCTCTATCTGGTGTGGCAGGGAATTCAGGTGGAATCCTGCCGCCTATGATGTATCCTACTGGGGATCTGTATAAACCAATTCCTTACTTGAATGTCCGTCATGTATACAGGAAGTCATCTATATGATTGGCTCCCACCAGGATACCTACATTTCTGACTGTGTCAGTGGTAATTCCCTGGTCTGCCAGCTTCACGTCAAGGTCTTTCATTCGCTTAGCTGCTGCAGCAGCTGTAATTGCCCTGGGTAATGTCTCTACCACCAAGGCTGTAATGTCTCTGCGATCTCCACCTAATTTGATTGTGACATCCACCACATCATAAGATTTGGGTGGGACCTGACTTATAGCCCCTCCCAACAACATACTAACTTTCTTTGTGGCCTTCAACTTTAATTTAGCCACCAACTTCTTTGTTATCAAGGATACTTGTGCTCCTGGGTCAAAGAACAATCAGGTTGTTTCGGACCTCTGCCCATTCACAACCTTTGCCATGACTGTAGGTAGGGCAGCACCTCCGTGATTCTCACTCAGATTAGAGACTTCACTCCCACTAATCACGCTGGCTACCATTTCAGGCTCGAACTCACTTTCTATTTCTACCTGAGAGATATCCCTACTAGCCTGGGGTTCCCTTAAATTATTGGGACATAGTGCAGTATGGTGCTTACCTTTGCAACAGACTTGACACACACTGAGCTGGGTGCCACAGTCTCTCGCAAAGTGTTCCCCACACTTGAAGCAGAGTCTCAACTCCCTTAGTCTCTGTTGCCTGCTGCTCAGTGTTGTATACTCCGGGCAACTTGTGCTAGCATGTTTGCCTTCGCAGAACACACATATTCTGGCATCAGTGCCTCTAAGGTTCTGCTTAGAGGTTCTTAGACACATTCTTTACCATAGTACACTCCAACGTTAGTCGTACGAGCTTTAGACTGATCTCTCGAGATCTTTGAGCAACTTTCTGGGTTTTTATGTGGCGATGGTGGTGACTCTTCTCTCACACCTATACTCAAATGAGAAACGAGATCTACCAACCCTCAACAATTTGTTTTATCGTGAACCTATTCGTCCGATATTTTAAGTGTAACTCATACACTGTAGTGCTAGCCAGTTTCCTCTGAATCACCTGGCTAAGGACCCATTCTGAATCATCCTCATCATGCAAATCTCTGAAACTATTTGTCAAGCTCATAACTTCAATACGGAACTTCTCTAGGCTTTGACGGTCATGTCGGCAAGCCTCTAGATCCAACAACCGATAAAGTATGGCCACTTTTATCTCTTCAGTGTTGCCAAACATGTCTTCTAATTGGTCTTTGGCATCTTGGTAATTAGTGTCAGTAATCTGGTAGTGCCGGACCAAGTCTAAGGCTTGAGCTGTGACCGCAAATACTGCAATTTGATGGCATCTGACAAATCGTTCCTGTCATCTATCTGGGCTTTAAACTGAACCCAGAAAGCAATGTACTCAGTTAGGGTTCCGTCAAATGTCGGTAAATTCAATTGGGGCAACCTGGGCAACATATTGACAGGTGTGTGGCTGTTTGGGGTACCTGCGGTGTTCGACACCACCCCTTGGAATACTAGCCTTTAATGTACTTAACTTATCTTTGTATGTATTCATCTCCTGATGACAATCTACATCATCCTTAGTAAATTTTCGTCCAGAGCCTGCTGAAGACTACCCTGGGATTCATTATCCTCAATAGCCTGTAGCTCATATGCTGAGAATGCTTGTTCATAGGCTTCCCATTTTTCCCCCAAACTCTTCAAGCAGTCTTGCAAATCAACGCAGTCTACGTTACTGCATTGGCAAGTAGCCTTGCACCTGTTATGCATTCTGTTCAGATGACCTTTGTATGCCACCACTGATCATTTTAATTTTGCTAACACTGAACCAGACTCTCCTGAACTCCCATCTGCCATTGTCGAAGTTTAATGAGAAGTGTGACACTAATTGTACTTTAACCAGTCCACCCCACAGCACGTCACGGTGTTAGGTAAGAATGAACGAGTCTCAAGGCCTCTCAACAAGCTTAACAATTCCCTTTGTTATATTGACTCTACTCTGACTTAAAATGTACACTGTTAGCTCTCAAATCCCAATCAAAATGTGTATCCATGTGAAAGCTTAACCTAGCACTTTCCTGTACAATGCCAGCAAATAATTACAGGACTTAACCTAGTCTCAGGTACAATTCACAAATCTCACATTAACATGAATCAAAGAAAATGAAAATCACACAATAAAAAGTGCAGTATACAAATTAAAATCACTTAGTTAACACAAATAAATTCAACAAATCAACTTGTGAAACAGTAAATAAATAATGTGTGTAAACAGCTTGACCTAGCTTACTCAGTCTAGCATGGATGGTTGGATAAGGTAAATCCTAACCAAACTAGTGTGCTAGCTTAAACCTGTCTTTAGAAATCCATGTAAATAATAACTAGGTAAAATCTGTCCTAGCTACTATAACTGTTGTAAATATTGCACAAGCCTAGCCTAACTATGGCTACCTTGCAAATCCACTGTAAGTAATTAACACACAAGTCTCCTACTCTGGATTACTTGTAATCACTGTAAATAATTAAATTCACAAGCTTCTCTAGCCTACCTGGCCTGCCTGTAAATTACTGCAAATAACAACTTCTGTGTATAGTCAGCTTGGCCTAGCCTCTGTGTAACTCTGGGCCTAGGTGTGCTAACTTAACCTAACTCTGTTAAACTGGTTCCTAACTGTGGCCTAGCTATGATAGCTTAACCTAGCTATTCCACATCACAGTTTCGAAGGACCACTTTTGTGAAAATTTGTGTGGACTGTCTCCAAGTGAGTCGCCTACCCTGGCAAACTCTTTTGACACTGAGCTCTGAGGTGGGTACCTCAGCCTCACAAGTGTCTTATAGGACAGATTTTCACAAATGATTGATGTTGCAAGAAACTCGCCTGCATGCATGTATAAAGGACTAACTTACTTGGTGTTGCAGCATATATCCTAAAACCCAATCTAACTTTATTATTTTTTAAATACACTACCTAACAGAATACTCCATTCTACTGAATTTACAACAATGCATGCAACCATATGACCTGTCTTTGTAATACTCACTTGTGCTTTATAGTAATCAGTTTACATTAATGTTTTTCACTGATTTCATCATTGCTTAGTTAATCTTAAGTTAATTTTAAGCCAGCCCGTAATGCTATGCATAGTATAAGTGGCTTTGGCATGCTGCTCTTATCTGTATTTTTTTGTACCTCTGTATGTGTGCTCAAATTATAAATAAATAAATAAATAAATCTTCAACTTCCCTAAGCTTAGCCTTAGCCCCTTTGGACTTCCCCTCAGAAACCAAGTGCAACCAGGAGCCTTAATTCCTGCAATATTCAATCATTATTAGTGACCTGCCTGCACCTCAGAAATTCCTATATCCAAGAGGGTATGTATCCCCTAGTAAAACTATGCAGACACGGACACCAGCTTCCAGACTGCCAAGAGACACTGGTCCTTACTGGGCATGCACTGCCTGCTGCACACCGGGCCCACAGATCAAACTCACTCACAATTCTCCCCAGACACTGGCCAGAAATCTACGAGATAAAGTGGAGGTCTTGTCTTACTGTATTGGCCAGACGGAGGTCATCTACGGTACATCGAGGTGCCTCTACCAGATTTCCCTAGGTCTCAAATGTGAAGACATGTGCGGGGCGCCGTCTGCTGATCATGGCACATCTTGTCCAGTTGGTGTCTGTCTTAAGAAGGACTCTATTGTGTCTTTGAGACCCGCGACTCATTATTCAAGCTAGGGCTGCCAGTTCTCCCTAGCTAACTTAACCTAGTGTTTGCCTACATTATCGGCCTATTACTACCTATGTTAAGGTCTTAGGTCTACATTATTATTATCTACAGTTGCCTTAGTAAACCTAATATTAATATACTAACAGTAAAACTATCTACTCCTTCCCTGAAGGGTAAATCTATAAATTAAATAAGCTTACCAACCACGACTTATGTCTGAAATCACATCCAGTGCTGCGTGCCTCGTTGTGCTCCGGGTTTTCTCATGTTTTCACAGTCGCTCTTACGTGCTAGAACTTTAATTTGTGCCATCAATCCTATACGATACATCCCTCTAGCGCCTGGAACCAATCTTGGGCGGAAAACATTATATACTGAGTCAAAAAAACGAGAATTAGTATGCACTACCTAGCAGAGTTTACTGCCAGAGGGGAATCATAGGCCTGTGTTCTGTGTGCAAAATAATAATAATAGAACTTTTCTTTGTCAGAGGAAAGAAAGTCTCCCTGATAACATTGTGTATACATAGTGTATAGTGTATACTACAGTGGCTCCCTAGTATATAGATGATAGGAGCTGAAGGTTTCGGAGACCACTCCTTTATTTATGAACCGATTACATTCATTTTTTGGTGTACTATTAGAAGCTTATATTAAAGAGCCTTTGCTGAAGTTTCAATCATATCGGCCAAAAAGGAAATGAAATATGCAAAATTTACGAAAAATTACATTTGGCAGTACTCAAGTACTCAGTGGTACTTGGAAAAGTGGTTTTGACACTTTCTGCTGATAGAACACTTCTAATTCCATCATATTTGAAGTTCCACTTATATAATAAATCTTACGTTCATGCTAAAAAAAATAAAGTTTCATAACTTTTTTGACATTTTGGAAGATGTCGGTCTTGTTGCCCACACAAATCTGAAAATATTTGGGATAGTTCAGAAAGGTACCACAAAACTTGTAAAGCAATCATTCTTATATGTTTGTTGTGAAAATCAAGTCAATTCATTCATAAATAAGGATATAGAATCCATAAATAGGTAAATAACTTACTTTCGAGATATAGGCCGAAGCGCGCGGCACCCCAGGTGCCCGGGAGATATTTTTTTTCCCCGAAAAATTCGCTTTATTTTACACTTTTTCCGTGACCTACGAGTGTTTATTACAGTTAACCATTGTAAATCCATTTTCTCTCATCACTGATGAGAGAGGTCGGACCCTCTCTTCACCTTCAGGGGAAATATCGATAGAAATTTTTTCCTTGGGGCATCATATTATGCTATATATTATTTTTTAAGGTGTACTTTTTATGTTTATATGCTATTATTATATTGCATTATATCATAATAGATCAATTGTGATAGATAAAAAAGCCTTATAATTGATATTAGCGTGGGTATGGAATATTTTGTTGGCTGGAGGTGTCGGCCATTTTGTGCACTATTCCCAGGGGTTCCCAATTGGTTCCTTGATCATATTATCTCCGCCCACTCTGGCATGATCTCAGATGGTGAATTTGTATTATATTAGACATAAAGATATAAGAAAACGATAACAATAACACGGGGAAAAAACGTAAACAAAGCCGAGTCAGCTCTTCTTACGCAATATGTTGCGTCAGCGCTGTCACCATGCCTGTTATAAATGGCTGTAATTCCTTTTAGAAACATCGTACAAGGATAATAATTATACCAGCGTGTAGCCAGAAAGTTCAGCTCTTTTTTGGTAACAATAACTCAGTTTTCATATATTTTCGATTTTTAGGTGCCCTTAAGGCACCTAAAATGGAGGAATATAGCAAATAATATTGTTGCAGTAATAACACCAGGAGGCAGCTCTGATGAAAACTCACACTCACACGAGCTTTTAAATCTCTGCACAAAATTCAATTTAAACCAGCAAATAATAGAGCCTACTAGGCTGGAGAATACACTAGACCTCATCTTCACTAACAATGATGATCTGACAAGAAATGTCACCATATCAAAAACAATATACTCCGATCAAAACACAATTGAGGTTCAGACGTGTATGCGTGAAGCCCCAGACCGACATAATGAGACTAGTCACGAGGGAGCATTCACCAAATTCAACTTCAGTAACAAAAAACATAAAGTGGGACCAAGTAAACCAAGTCCTAACCGATATAAGCTGGGAAGATACACTAAGCGCACAAAATGCGTGCTAAAGGAATAACAGGAAAAGTCGGTCGATGGATCTATAATTTCTTCACTACCAGAACACAGAGAGTAGTTCGTCAAAAGAGTAAAGTGCGAGGCAGCTACGGTGAAAAGCTCTGTTCCACAAGGCACAGTACTCGCTCCCATCTTGTTCCTCATCCTCATATCCGACATAGACAAGGATGTCACCCACAGCCCCGTGTCTTCCCTTTGCAGATGACCCCGAATCTGCAGGGACAGTGTCCCCATTGCGACACTGCAAGGCTCCGGGGTGGACATCAACCAATATTTCAGTGGGCTGCAGAAAACAATTAAAGTTCAACGATAGAAATTTAATTACTCGTATGGAAACATGAGGAAATTAAATCTTCATCAGAGTAAAAACAAATTCTGGAAAACAAAATAGAGCGAAACCCCAACGTCAAAGCCTGGGAGTGATATGTCGGGGATCTCACCTTCAAGGACCAAAACATTGTATCAATCGCATTGCTAGAAAAATGACAGGATGGAAATGAAAAACTTAAAACTAGGGAGGCCAACCCCATGATGACACTTTTAGGTCACTTGTTCTATTAGGCTGGAATATTGCTGCACATAACGAAACCCTTTCAAGGCAATGAAATTGCCGACCTAGAAAATGTAAGGGAACTTTCACGGCGCGCATAACGGAGATAAAACACCCAATTCTGGGAGGCTTGAGGTTCCTAAATGTTTTCCCTGGAACGCAGGAGGAGAGATAAAAGATTTATTACCCTGGAAAATCCTAGGGGGGATAGTACCGAACTTGCACACGAAAATCACTCATACGAAAGCAAAAGTTTTGGCAGACGATGCACCATCCCCCCAATGAAAAGCAGGGGTGTCCTAGCACGTTAAGACCTACAATAAGTGTCGGGGGCCCCCAAAGGACTGTTCAACGCCTCCAGCACACAAAAGGGGGGAATTTCCAAAGACCCCTGCAGTCCTAGTGGCATGGAAAGCACCTAAAGTCAGTTCCTGCAGCCGGGCTGGGGGCTTAGTTGGTTTGCGTGCAGCCGCGCAACAGCCGGTTGATAGGCTTGATCCCCAGGAGGCCTGGTCCAGACCGGGCCGCGGGGGCTTTGACCCCGGGGAACTCTCTCAGGTTTAAACTCCGGGAAACCCCAACGTATCCCTAAAAAGATAATTTGGTGGCACTCGATGAGCACAAGGCTTATTCCTCTAAGAAAAAGGAGAGTAGATGTAAAATAGAAAGAGACGGCGTCCCTTTCGGGCGATGGAAAAGAAAAAACAGAGCGGCTAAAAGGGTAAATTATATCGGGAAAATGCGTGGGGAAGACATGGTCAGAAAAATAGCAAAGCATCGAACTAAAAGAAAAGGAAATCTTATAGGGCGGGAATCGCGGGACGAACTAAAGGCCAAAAATTGAAATCGAAAAAACCCCCAAAAAAGTATTTCTTCTCCTATGCCAAATAAAAGTCGGAACAACACCCAGTTTGGGCCCTATTAAAAAAGTTGGTCTTACACGTGACAGAAAGGAATGGTGAGTATAAAGTCCCAATATGCTCAGTTTTTAGCAAACCGCTACCAGTGGTTCCAAAATGGGGGAAAAATTACCCCCTGGGGGAAATTTTAAACCTTTTTTTGGGGGGTAAGGGAGGGGTGCAGAAAAAAAGTTATGAATTCTGAAAATCAAGAAAAAAAAGCGGTACCCGGTAGAGGTTATTGTTAACTTTGGTTTTGTATATAAAGTTGTAAAGTAAACCTATTTAAGTAAGTAAAAAGTTAAACCAAAAAACAAAAACATCAAAAAATAATTACATATTAGAAAAAAAGAAAAATTTTAGCTAAGTTGGGGGGAAACCCAAAAAAATTTTGACAAATATGCTTCAGGGCAAAAGTCACCTGTAGCCCAGATCGACCCGTCCCGTATGGTCATCACTTCCGGGCGGCTCTATTTCACACGCAGTTTATTGTGAGCATCGCCCCAGGGAGACATAAGCGGTTGTATGTGTACTGCCTTTGTGCAGTATATAGTTAGATTTCCCAGTTATGTGAAATTTTTTTGCTATTTTTATTTTATATATTTGTATGTGTGGTATGTGGGTTGAAACAGCAGCATCACTACTTTAGGAGTGCCAAGAAACAGCCACTCTTTAGTAGATCTTCTCCCTTTTCTCGTACCGATGATGCCAATTCTGATGATGTTTTCCTGCAAAGGGGAGGGGTCACAATGCGAGCCCCAATGAAAACCTGAAAATTTAAATTCCCCAAACCAAAAAAGCAGATTCCTTTTGGATTTCACGACTACCGGACCCCCAAAATCTGTCCCGAGAGCCCTTGAAGTTGTTTGGGATCATTTTCCCAAAAACGTTCTGGCGGAAGGGCTTCTCAACTGTGCTGGGTAGAAAAAAAAAAAGAGGCTCGCTTGAATGTTGCAAACGATGCCGGTGGCCTTTTTAAAAAACCCAAGCCAAAAATTCCCAAAATAGCTTCAAGTATGCAACTCCATCCATCCCACTGATGTTCTTGACATCTTTGGTAATAGTCATTAGAGATGCACAATGTTCAAATACAATAAATAAAAGAAAATATCTCAAGTGTTTTAATTTAGCCATATATATCAATAATAACAACATTTTGTGAAAGGGGTAACATGCTTTATGTGGCATGTTAAATTGGGTAACAAGCTGAAAAAGTTTGGGAACCACTGCGCTAACCAGACTGAGAGTCGAAGATCAAAACGAATTTTTTATGAGACAGCCACAAAATTTGGTTAACACAAGCCTATCCGATGTTATCCTGACGCCAAATGACTTCGAACAGGCGATAAATGACATGCCTATGCACTCTGCCCCAGGGCCAGACTCATGGAACTCCGTGTTCATCAAGAACTGCAAGAAGCCCCCTATCACGAGCCTTTTCCATCCTATGGAGAGGGAGCATGGACACGGGGGTCGTCCCACAGTTACTAAAAACAACAGACATAGCCCCACTCCACAAAGGGGGCAGTAAAGCAACAGCAAAGAACTACAGACCGATAGCACTAACATCCCATATCACAAAAATCTTTGAAAGGGTCCTAAGAAGCAAGATCACCACCCATCTAGAAACCCATCAGTTACACAACCCAGGGCAACATGGGTTTAGAACAGGTCGCTCCTGTCTGTCTCAACTATTGGATCACTATGACAAGGTTCTAAATGCACTAGAAGATAAAAAGAATGCAGATGTAATATATACAGACTTTGCAAAAGCCTTCGACAAGTGTGACCATGGCGTAATAGCACACAAAATGCGTGCTAAAGGGATAACAGGAAAAGTCGGTCGATGGATCTATAATTTCCTCACTAACAGAACACAGAGAGTAGTCGTCAACAGAGTAAAGTCCGAGGCAGCTACGGTGAAAAGCTCTGTTCCACAAGGCACAGTACTCGCTCCCATCTTGTTCCTCATCCTCATATCTGACATAGACAAGGATGTCAGGCACAGCACAGTGTCTTCCTTTGCAGATGACACCCGAATCTGCATGACAGTGTCTTCCATTGCAGACACTGCAAGGCTCCAGGCAGACATTCAAATTCAATTCAAAGTTTATTCTCTATAAGGATTACAATGCTGAGTTTACAGAAATTTGGTTATTGTTTGGTTTACATGTAGTAAAATTGTGATTACAGAGTGTACCACTAGAACGCTTAGCATGGCTAGGCATTTCGGGCATACTTAGTTTTATTCTTAATTGTAAAATATTACAAATTATGAGGTAAGTTGGTATTATGGCTAAGTGACTAAATACTAGTTTGTGAGTTTAGCAATGTGAATGCTTTTTGTTTTGGCACAGTATATAGTTTCAGTATGGAGTATCACAGGATTCATTATTTTAAGACTGAGATTAATATTTCTGTTTATGGTCAAATGAGTGAGCGAGTGTAAGTGTGAACCACCAGGTGGTATTCGTGTAGTTAGTTGATTGGGGTGTATCAGGGAGATAAGATGTTTTCTAATGGTAGTTTTGAAGGTGATGAATGTGTCTGCAGTTCTAGAGTTCTCAGGTAGGGTATTCCAGATTTTAGGGCCTTTGACATACATTGAATTTTTGTAAAGGTTTAGTCGGACACGGGGAATGTCGTAGAGATGTTTGTTTCTGGTGTTATGCCTGTGGGTTCTGTCACAACTATCAAGAAAGCGTTTTAGGTCAAGGTTGATATTAGAGTTTAAGGCCCTGTAGATATAGATTGCACAGTAGTAAGTGTGGATGTACTGAACTGGGAGTAAGTTTAGATCTTTGAAGAGTGGGGGGGTGTGCTGCCAGGGATGGGATTTAGTGATTATTCTTACTGCAGCTTTTTGTTGGGTTATTATTGGCTTTAGGTGTGTTGCTGTAGTTGATCCCCAAGCACAAATAGCATAGGTAAGGTATGGATAAATAAGTGAGTGGTATAGTGTGAGAAGGGCATTTTGCGGCACGTTAGTATCGTATCTTGGAGAGGATCCCAACCGTTTTGGATACTTTTTTGGCTATATGCTGGATATGGGTGCTGAAATTCAGGTTGTTGTCAAGGTATAAGCCTAGGAATTTTCGCCCATTATTTCTGGTAATTAGAGTGTTGTCAATCTTAATGTTAATTTGTGCATCTCCTGCTCTGCTACCAAACATAATATAGTAAGTTTTGTCAGTGTTAAGCGTAAGTTTATTGGCTGTCATCCAAGTCGATATTTTAATCAGCTCCTCATTCACAATGGTGTTGAGGGTGGCAAGATTAGGGTGAGAGATGACATAAGTCGTGTCATCAGCAAAGAGAATGGGTTTCAGGTGTTGGGATACGTTTGGAAGGTCATTGATGTATATGAGGAAGAGCAGGGGACCAAGGACACTTCCCTGCGGAACTCCAGTATCAAGTGGCCGTGTTGCTGATGCTGTGTCTTTAATGGTGACGTACTGATACCTATTAGTAATGTAAGATTTGAAATAAGCAAGCGCATGGCCTCTTATACCGTAGTGGTCAAGTTTGTGGAGTAGGATTTCGTGGTTTACTGTGTCAAAAGCTTTTCTTAGGTCAATAAAAATTCCTAGTGGATATTCCTTATTTTCCAATGCTGTGTAAAGCAGATCTAGCATTTTTATGATTGCATCATTAGTGCTTTTATTTTTCCTGAATCCAAACTGGCAGGGGTTGAGTATGTTTTGAGCCGTTATAAATGAATACAGTCTCCTGTGCACGAGTTTCTCAAAGATTTTGGATAGCAATGGTAAGTTAGATATTGGCCTATAGTTGTTTAAGTCTGTAGGGTCACCACCTTTATGAATCTTTCAGTGGGCTGCAGAAAACAATATGAAGTTCAATGATGAGAAATTTCAATTACTCAGATATGGTAAACACGAGGAAATTAAATCTTCATCAGAGTACAAAACAAATTCTGGCCACAAAATAGAGCGAAACACCAACGTCAAAGACCTGGGAGTGATCATGGCGGAAGATCTCACCTTCAAGGACCATAACATTGTATCAATCGCATCTGCTAGAAAAATGACAGGATGGATAATGAGAACCTTCAAAACTAGGGAGGCCAGTGTTCAAGCTGGCACTGGACAAGCACCTAAAGTCGGTTCCTGATCAGCCGGGCTGTGGCTCGTACGTTGGTTTGCGTGCAGCCAGCAGCAACATCCTGGTTGATCAGGCTCTGATCCACCAGGAGGCCTGGTCACAGACCGGGCCGCGGGGGCGTTGACCCCCGGAACTCTCTCCAGGTAAACTCCAGGTCTCCAGCCCATTGCTTGTGGCATTTTAGTTGCCTCATATGACACGCATGGCTTATTGGGGAAAGATTCTTTTCCACTTCCCAATGGACATAGAGGAAATAAAGAACAAGAGCTATTTAGAAAAAAGAAGGAAAACCTAGATGTGTGTATGTGTATATATGCATGTTCCTACCTATGCAGTGTGACCTAATTGTAAGTAGAAGAAGCAAGATATACCTGTTATCCAGCGTGTTTATGATACAGGAAAAGACACAAGCAATCCTACCATCATGTAAAGCAGTTAAAGGTTCCTGTTTTACAGTCATCTGGCAGGACTGTAGTACTTCCCTGAGTGGTTGCTGTCTACCAACCTACTAATATGACTGATGTCATGTTATATTAACACTCCCCCTTTAAGAGGAAAGTGATGGATGTGGCCACAAGTGGTCAAGGAAAAATATCAAAAACCCCAATAACAACCCATTGGTAACATTTGTGAAGCATCCTTTCATTTTTGATACCACAGGTAGTGTCATCCTGCCATAATGTCCTATGCCCTTTGTAAACAGAAACGATTCTGGAACATGTGTAATACGTATTCGGCAGGCTGGCTGACTGGCTGGCTGACTGGCTGGCTGGCTTTGCCTGTCTCTCAATCTGTATCTGTCTGTCTATATCTCTGTCTGTGTCTCTGTCTGTTTGCATCTCTGTTTGTCTAGATCTCTTTCTCTCTATATCTCTGTGTCTCTCTCTCACATGTACACATAAGAACAGTTATTATACATAGTGTAAATTACCTAGGATAACCCAAAAATTCCAGGCAAAGCACTATTCAGTGCTTGTAGATATAAGACATAATAAGCATGATTGGCAAGTAATACACTGTCACTTCTGCATTGTTTGTAATACATCTTGGTTTACAAGTTGCTCTCTGAGACTGAGAGACAAGCAAATGGAAAGACACACACACAAGCAGGCAGAAGAACAGAGATATACAGGCAGACAGAAAGACAGACAGATAGATAGACAGGCAGACAGACATACCTGTTTGTGTGTACCAATGACAACAAATAAAGCCAGGGTTCCCTGCAGCAGTCACTCCATTGCTTACCCTGTCAGCAGTTTAGTGACACTCATCATTAACAACATGCTTCAAGAAGTTTCATATATACTCCAGCATGTCTAAAACAATGCTGAGACCTCTGAAAACTTTGTATATACAGTGGAACCTCTACTTGCGAGCACATCCACGTGCGAGTTTTTCCAAATAGGAGCAGTCAATGGGTAAATTTTTGCTTCCATACACGAGCAAAATTCCCATTAGCGAGCAGACCTCAAGACATGTTCCTTATAATAATAATAATAATAATAATAATAATAATAATAATAATATTAATAATAATAATAATAATAATAAGTTTATTTCTTTGTAAAGCTTACAATGTGTAATTACAGTTTTGATTTGCTAAGTACAAAGATAGCCACTAACATGCTGATGCATTTCGGGCAAAACTAATCCTAATACATAGTAACTAATTAAAACTAGATAAGATAATAGTACATAGTAATTATTACTTAAAATTAAACATAGAATAGTGCACAAATAACCCACACATAGAAGAGAGGAGCGTACGACGACGTTTCGGTCCGAACTGGACCATTTACAAAGTCACACTAACCATAAGTGGAGCAGGACGGCTATATATAGGCAGGAAGAGGTAGTGTTGGTGGTGGTAGTAGTAGTAGTAGTAGTAGTAGTGGTAGTAGTACTAGTAGTAGCAGTAGGAGTAGTAGTAGTAATAGTAGTAGTAGAAGAAGTAGTAGTAGTAGTTGTAGTGGTAGTAGTGGGGAATTAAGGAGGAGCCAGTCAAATACAAAGAAAGGGGAGCACTGCAAGGGAGCTAGGTGCCCACAGAGGGAGAGAAAGTGCACAGAGGTGGGGAAAAAGGGAAGTGGTGAAATAAATAATGAAGGAACAGAAACACGAGCCAGAAGAAAGGAAGACAACCTAGAGGAGAAAAAGGAAAGAGAAAAGGGGAAGGGGAGAAGAAGAAAAAATGAGGAATCAGGTTAAGTCACTGGTTTTAAAAGCTCTTTTTCCTACAAGGCACCCGACTAGTTCCCCTCTTGTTTAAAATTTCCCAACCGACATAGAAAGGAATTTTCAAAAACCACAAGCACCGTGTCTTTTTTGCGTGAACCGGGAAAGCATTTTTAGTGTTCCATTTCCAACACTAAGGCTCCAAAGGGCGGAATTCAACCCCAAAATTTTTCAGGGGCTGCAGAAAACAAATAAGTAAACGTGAGAAATTTAAATTATCAATATGGTAAACAGAGGAAATTAAACTTCATAAAGGCAAAAAAAATTTCGGGCCAAAAAATAGAGCGAAACCCCAAACGTAAAAGACCTGGGAGGTTTTATTTCGGGGATCCCCCTTAAAGGGGACCATAACATTGTATCAACGCATTGCTAGAAAAATGAAGGTGGAAAATTGAACCTTCAAAACTAGGGGGGCCAACCCATGATGACACTCTTCGTCATTTTTATCTAGGCTGGTATTGCTGCACTCAAACGCCCCTTTCAAGGCAGGTAATTGCCCCCTAAAAAATGTACAGAGAACTTTCACGGCGCGCATAACGGAGAAAAACACCTCAATTACTGGAGCGCTTGGGGTTTCAAACCCCTGTATTCCCGGGAACGAAAGGGGGGAAAGAATAATGATTATATACCCCTGGAAAATCCTGAGGGACATACAAACTTGCCCAAAAAACCTCACTAGAAAGCAAAAGACTTGGCAGACGATGCACCATCCCCCCAATGAAAAGCAGGGGTGTCACTAGCACGTTAAGAGCCAACAATAAGTGCGGGCCCCGGACTTTTTCCGCCCCCAGCACACTAAGGGGATTCCCAACACCCCCGGGCAGTCTTCAAGCGGCACGGACAAGACCTAAAGAAGTTCCTGTCACCCGGGCTGTGGCCGTACGGGGTTTGCGGCAGCCACAGCAACAGCCGTTGACGGGCGTGATCCCCCGGAGGCCTGGTCACAGGGGGCCCCGGGGGGCTTTCCCCCCAAAACTCTCTCAGGTAAACTCCAGTAAACTGGTTGTTCTGAAATTTGGAGCATTTTGCAATGTAGTGTGAGAGGAAGGCATCTACAGAGACGAAGCCAGGACTAAGATTCATACAAGGAAAGATGTGTATTAGGGGATTCAACTAGACACCGACTGTTATAGTTGGAAGTAGGGAAGACAGTTTTAGCAGAAGACCAGTCAATAGCATGGCTGTGATCTCTGACGTGACAGGACAGAGCATTGTTAGTGTCGGCATGCCTAACACTAATTTTGTGCTCCCTAAGTCTGTCAGAAAGAGATTGACCATTTTCTCCAAAGTATTGAAGAGAACAGGAGGAGCAAGAAATAGAGTAGACACCAGAAACATCTGTAGAGGGAGGAGAGGTATGAGCGAGATTAGTGCGGAGAGTGTTAGTCTGGCGGAAAGCAAGCTTGATGTCTTAGGGACAGAAGAGAATTGTTGAGATTAGAGAGACTGGAAATGTAGGGAAGGCAGAGGACAGAAGAGTTCCCAGGAGTGGAGAGTTTGGGAGAGAAGAAATTACGTTTTAGCACGTGAGAGAGCAGAGTCTATGAAATGGGAAGGGTAGCCAAGACGGGAAAACGATTTATGAAGAGTGGAAATTTTGCGGGAAGGAAATGAGGATCACAGATGCGGAGGGCACGGAGAGAAAGAGGGAGATAAAAACACTTTTCTTGACAGGGGAAGCATGATAGGAAAAGTAGTGAATGTACATGCCACTGTGCATAGGTTTTTGGTAAAAGGAAAATGAAAAACCTGTATCTGAGCTGTGGACATGGACATCAAGGAAAGGAAGTAAGGAATTAGATTCTCATTCAGCTTTAAACTTAATGGAAGGGGTAAGATTATTAAGAGCTTGAAGAAAGGTTGGGAAGAGACTGGAGTCATGAGGCCACAGAGCAAAGATGTCATCCACATAGCAGAGCCAGAGTGAAGGTTGCACATCGATGGTAGGAAGAAGAACAGTCTCGATGTATTCCATGAAAAGATTAGCAAGGACAGAGAGAGAGGAGAGCCCTAGCAACATCAAAGGTTTGAGAATAATATTTCCCTTGGAAGGAAAAGAAATTAGAGTCCACACAGAGGCGGATAAGATCATGAAAGACATCAGTAGGTATAGGAGATGTAGAAACCTTCCATGGGCCTTCTCTCTAAGGAAATCAAGGACATCATCAAGAGGGACATTGGTTTAAGAGGGACTCAACGTCAAGACTAACCATCTTACAGGTTGGAGAGAGCGAACCCGTTCAACGAAGTCTTGAGAATGATGGAGGTGGGCAGGGGGAAAAAGTACCAGGGGGGGGAGTGAGGGCTTTGGCCAACCAAGAAGCAAGAGAAAAAGAGACAGAACCTCTAGACTCTAGAGGATATTATAGGACGAAGAGGAATATCAGGTTTATGAGTTTTGGGAAGGCCAAAAGAATAGGGAAGAGAAAGACAGATGACACGAAAACGTTGAACAAGGTCAAAGTCAGGAGGACAGAGGTCGGAGAGAGTCCTTAGTTTCTTGTTGAAAGTTCTCTTGATGCAGTCAAGAGGGCAGGAAACGAGAGGAGTGTAGGTACGTGAGTCAGAGAGCAAGACATCAGCTTTACGGAGGTAATCCTCGCGATCAAGGATTACTACCGAATTACCTTCGTCAGAAGATAGTATGACAATGTTAGTGTTAGATTTAAGAGAAGAAAGGGCAAGTTGGTAACAGCACAGAAGGAGGTTATTCTTAGAAAGCAGACTAACAAGAGCAGGAAGTAGAGTGCCACGAAAAGTGGACAAGTCAGGAAGATTACGGGAGCGAGATTGACGAAAGGAATCAAAAGAGCTAATCAGGGCAATGCCAGCGCGAGGGGCAGGCGAAGTGGCAAAGGAAAGACCAAAACCGGGCTGGAGTTTTGAGACTCTATGACCGCGGGTTCAATCCCGGCCGGGGGTATGGTTAGTTTACAATCGTGTCATTACGATTTCTTGAGTCGTAGTGAGGGAGAATTTAGACCAAAGCTAGCTGAGATGAGACGTTGAAGTTTATTCTGTAGTTTAGAAGAATGAATTTTTGTATTCAGGCGAGCAGTGTTAAAGGCAATGGTAGAGAGAAGGTTACAGAGATCTTGTGGTAGCAAATAACAAAAAAGAAGGCACAATACCGTGACTGGAACGATACACAAATTACCCGCACATAAAAGAGAGAAGCTTACGACGACGTTTCGGTCCGACTTGGACCATTGACAAAGTCACACAGTGTGACTTTGTCAATGGTCCAAGTCGGACCGAAACGTCGTCGTAAGCTTCTCTCTTTTATGTGTGGGTTATTTGTGTATCTCAGACCCCAACTTATGCCTAGAACAGATTAACTTGGTGGCACTCGATGTATGCACAAGGCTTATTCCTCTAAGAAAAAGGAGTAGATGTAAAATAGAAAGAGACAGGCGCTCCCTTTACAGGCGACGGAAAAGAATAACAGAAAGGCTAAAAGAGGTCAATCTATCTGAAATGCGTAGGGAAACACCGAACTTAAGCTAAAGGAATCTTATAGGAGTCAGGAATCGCGGGAAGAACTAAAAGCCATAAATGAAATCGAAAGAAACCCAAAGTATTTCTTCTCCTATGCCAAATCAAAGTCTATAACAACGTCCAGTATTGGGCCCTCACTTAAACAAGATGGGTCCTACACAGATGACAGCAAGGAAATGAGTGAGCTACTCAAGTCCCAATATGACTCAGTTTTTAGCAAGCCACTAACCAGACTGAGAGTCGAAGATCAAAATGATTTTTTTATGAGAGAGCCACAGAATTTGGTTAACACAAGCCTATCTGATGTTATCCTGACGCCAAATGACTTCGAACAGGCGATAAATGACATGCCCATGCACTCTGCCCCAGGGCCAGACTCATGGAACACCATGTTCATCAAGAACTGCAAGAAGCCTCTATCACGAGCCTTTACCATCCTATAGAGAGGGAGCATGGACACGGGGGTCGTCCAACAGTTACTAAAAACAACAGACATAGCCCCACTCCACAAAGGGGGCAGTAAAGTAACAGCAAAGAACTACAGACCGATAGCACTAACATCCCATATCATAAAAATCTTTGAAAGGGTCCTAAGAAGCAAGGTTGACACCCATCTAGAAAACCATCAGTTACACAACCCAGGGCAACATGGGTTTAGAACAGGTCGCTCCTGTCTGTCTCAACTATTGGATCACTTCGACAAGGTCCTAGATGCACTAGAAGACAAAAAGATTGCAAATGTAATATATACAGACTTTGCAAAAGCCTTCGACAAGTGTGACCATGGCGTAATAGCGCACAAAATGCGTGCTAAAGGAATAACAGGAAAAGTCGGTCGATGGATCTATAATTTCCTCACTAACAGAACACAGAGAGTAGTAGTTAACAGAGTAAAGTCCGAGGCAGCCACGGTGAAAAGCTCTCTTCCACAAGGCACAGTACTCGCTCCCATCTTGTTCCTCATCCTCATATCTGACATAGACAAGGATGTCAGCCACAGCACCGTGTCTTCCTTTGCAGATGACACCCGAATCTGCATGACAGTGTCTTCCATTGCAGACACTGCAAGGCTCCAGGCAGACATCAACCAAATATTTCAGTGGGCTGCAGAAAACAATATGAAGTTCAACGATGAGAAATTTCAATTACTCAGATATGGTAAACGAGGAAATTAAATTTTCATCAGAGTACAAAACAAATTCTGGCCACAAAATAGAGCGAAACACCAACGTCAAAGACCTGGGAGTGATCATGTCGGAGGGTCTCACCTTCAAGGACCATAACATTGTATCAATCGCATCTTCTAGAAAAATGACACGATGGATAATGAGAACCTTCAAAACGAGGGATGCCAATCCCATGATGACACTCTTCAGGTCACTTGTTCTATCTAAGCTGGAATATTGCTGCACACTAACAGCACCTTTCAAGGCAAGTGAAATTGCTGACCTAGAAAATGTACAGAGAACCTTCACGGCACGCATAACGGAGATAAAGCACCTCAATTACTGGGAGCACTTGAGGTTCCTGAACCTGTATTCCCTGGAACGCAGGCGGGAGAGATACATGATTATATGCACCTGGAAAATCCTAGAGGGACTAGTACCGAACTTGCACACGAAAATCACTCACTACAAAAGCAAAAGACTTTGCAGACGATGCAACATCCCCCAGTGAAAAGCAGGGGTGTCACTAGCACGTTAAGAGACCATACAATAAGTGTCAGGGGCCCGAGACTGTTCAACTTCCTCCCAGCATACATAAGGGGGATTACCAACAGACCCCTGGCAGTCTTCTAGCTGGCACTGGACAAGCACGTAAAGTCGGTTCCTGATCAGCCGGGCTGTGGCTCGTTCGTTGGTTTGTGTGCAGCCAGCAGCAACAGCCTTGTTGATCAGGCTCTGATCCACCAGGAGGCCTGGTCACAGACCGGGCCGCGGGGGCGTTGACCCCCTGAACTCTCTCCAGGTAAACTCCAGGTAGGGCCGCAAAGAGAGCACGTTGACGTTGACGAAAGTAAAGAAGGCATCTTCAACCTGTGACTTAGTAGAAAGAATGAGCTGTTGTAGTAGGAGACGGGCATGATCAGGAAAGGGAGTGCCCAGTGGGTTAGTTTTCAGGAAATTGGAGATGGAAGGGGGCAGAACTTGTTCAGCAAGACAGTTACGTAGAAAGTAAAGCTGATTCTTACGACATCTGGTAGCAATAAGAGCAGCCTCATAAGATCGAAAGAGGGGTTTAAAAAAGGGAAGAACATTAAAAAAGTTGGAGAGATTATGACGCTTAACTGCAGGGTTCATAAATAACAAAAAAAGGCACAACACCGTGACTGGAACGATACACAAATAGCCTGCACATAGAAGAGAGGAGCTTACGACGACGTTTCGGTCCGACTTTGACCATTTACAAAGTCACACTAACCATGAAGTGGAGCAGGACGGCTATATATAGGCTGGAAGAGGTAGTGGTGGTAGTAGTTGTAGTAGTAGTAGTAGTAGTAGTGGTTGTAGTAGTAGCAGCAGCAGTAGTAGTAGTAGTAGTAGTAGTAGTAGTAGTAGTAGTAGTAGTAGTAGTAGTAGTAGTAGTAGTAGAAGTAGTAACACTGCGACCCGCAGGCCACTACACCCATATTGCCTGTGTCTAGCGAGGTGAATATCCCTCCCTTGTCCCTTCTATTCACAGGTATCCTTTAGCCCATCGCCAGTGTGAAACTCCTGTCATCTATGAGTATAGCTGATGGTGTTGACGTAGATGATGGTGAAGGCAGATTTGAAACATATTTTAGTAAACAGACTCGGAAAACAGAACGAGGCTTTCAGAGAAAGCTTGCTGAAAGCAATACAGGGGGCGCACACCCTCCCAAAGCTGTCAGGTTAGATTTCCCTAACAACACTGATCAAGAGACCAAGTGTAACTGGTTTTTCGAAGCTAGTACAGACAACCTAGAGAAAACGATCAAGTTTGTCCACGTTGAGGATAACTACGTGTTTGTGCCTAATGAATCAGCATTTATAGACAAACTTCTCATTCGCGAATATGCCAACATCAAACTCCGAGCAGCCCCACCAAGGGCACATAAAGTGCTTATTGTCATCTACAACGTCAACAAGCACTTGAATCCTCAATATCTGGTGTCAGAGCAAGTTGCAAGCCCTCGTCGATTTTCCAATGGTCTGCTATTAGCTGAGTGGACTGGCCAGGGGACTCTGCCACGCTATATTCACTCCCACGCAGCCCTCAACAGACGCTATTACATTGCATAGTACAGACCTCCTCAACGTCGATGTTATAAGTGTCAATGCTGGGGCCACATTGCCAGGAAATGCCCATCTAAGTCACACTGGTGTGCAGTGTGTGCCAATGCTCATCCTTCTGAATGGTGTTATGATATGATCAAACAGCAACAGACTGTTGCTAAACAATGTATCAATTGTAAGACCTCAGGAGTCACAGCAGCTCATGCTGACTGCAGTGTGAGGGCTGATCGCATCACAGCCAACCGCACTTCACCCTATCCCCCTCATTATGACCCCCCAGGACTACCAGGTACCTCGGGTATGAATACTGGCTCATGCCTGCCCTCAGACAATGGGGTTGAGCACCTCACCTGGGGAGCACGTCAACAGACCTCCATCACGTCGGCTGTCAATACCAGCCTAGCTGAGTCAGCTGATAGTCAGCCAACGAGCTCAGCTGACCGGGACTTCACGTCTCCAGATGTTCCAAGTCTTGCTCCTGTGGTATACAATCTGATGTCGCGCATAAAAGTACTGGAAACACAACAATTTCTCCTGAAACAACAACTTGAACAACACAAGGAAAGATGTGTAGAGTGTACCAATAACAAGATTGTCACAATTTGTGAAAGCAAGTGTAAGGCTGCTGAACAAGGTGGTGGTGGTGTTCTTAATTACAGTAATGACGAATATAATACTTGTGTTGATAACTATAGTGAGCATCACAATAAAGGCAATGGTGTCTATGATGTTAGTAATAGTGATGACCATAATATAAGTGGTGGTGAAGAGTGTGTTGAGAGCGGTGGTGTCTATAATGTTAGTAATAGTGATGAGCGTAATATAAGTGGTGGTGAAAGAGTGTGATGAGAGCGGTTGCATCTATAATGTTAGTAATAGTGATGAGCGTAATATAAGTGGTGGTGATGAGTGTGATGAGAGCGGTGGTGTCTATAATGTTAGTAACAGTGATGAGCGTAATATAAGTGGTGGTGAAGAGTGTGATGAGAGCGGTGGTGTCTGTGGAAATTTATTTGGTCCCTAAAGTTCCACAGGACAGATCCAGCATGGCCGTACGGGACAGCTGAGCTGGATGGCCCTTATACCCCACCCAAACATGAAAGCATTTTCTCTTGTCGGCGATGGATTGTTGGTAGGCATGTATTTAATTTATAGATTTACTCTTCAGGGAAGGAGTAGGTAGTTTTACTGTTAGTATATTAATATTAGGATTATTGAGACAACTGTAGATAATAATAATGTAGACCTAAGACCTTAACATAGGTAGTAATAGGCCGATAATGTAGGCAAACACTAGGATAAGTTAGCTAGGGAGAACTGGCAGCCCTAGTTTGAACGAAGAGATGAGGGTCTGAAAGAGGGACCAGCTCGTTCTTCTTAAAACAGACACCAACTGGACAAGACGTGCTGTGATCAGCAGACGGCGCCCCCACGTGTCTTCACATCTGAGACCTAGGGAAATCTGGTAGAGGCACCTCGATGTACCGTAGATGACTTCCTCCGTCAGGCCCATACAGTAAGACAAGACCTCCACTATTTCTCGTAGATTTCTGGCCAGTGTCTGGGGAGTTTGTGAGTTGAGTTTTAACTGTGGGCCCGGTTGCAACAGGCAGAGCATGCCCAGTAAGTACCAGTGTCTCAGAACAGTCTGGAAGCTAGTGTCTGAGTCTGCATAGTTATACTAGGGGATACATACCCTCTTGGATATAGGAATTTCTGAGGTGCAGGCAGGACACTAATTACGATTGAATATTGCAGGAATTAAGGCTCCCGGTTGCATGTGGTTACTGAGGGGAAGTCCAAAGGGGCTAAGGCTAAGCTTAGGGAAGTGAAGATCAGGATATATGCTGCAACACCAAGTAAGTTAGTCCTTCATATGTGCATGCAGGCGAGTTTCTTGCAATATCAGTCATTTGTGAAAATCTGTCCTATAAGCCACTTGTGAGGCTGAGGTACCCACCTCAGAGCTCGGTGTCAACAGACTTTGCCAGGGTAGGCGACTCACTTGGAGGCAGTCCACACAAATTTTCACAGTGTCTATAATGTTAGTAATAGTGATGAGCGTAATATAAGTGGTGGTGCAGAGTGTGATGAGGTTAACCACATAGACATTAATGTTGAATACAATACTGTTGATAAATGTAATGAACAGAATGTTGGTAGTGGCATTGGTGATGACAGCTGTAGTGTTGCGTGTAATGTTAGTGGAGGAGGGAATGTGAGTGGTGGTGTCACCTATCATACATTCACACATAAACAGCGTCATGCTCTGAGTATACGAAGACTCCCACGAGGCCTTACAACTGGAAGTGCACTTACAAAACTCATGGACAATGGTAGCACTGTTGACATTGATAAGGTCTGCTATTTACATGAACAATTTTTTCATTATGCTGAGAAACTCAAGATGATCCCAGGACTACTATAATGGATCAAAACTAGTATAAACTTTCTATATTAAGCTGGAATATTGCATCACTTAAAAAAAGACTTCCTGACCTTCATCATAAAATAACCACCGAACCCATTGATGTTGTGTGTCTACAAGAGTGCAGAGTCCCTGAAAAATCCCAACCCCCTAAATTACCATCATTTGTTGCATATAACCTCAAATCTAACTCTTGTGTTCTATTTATTAAAAAATCACTTCCCCATCAACTTCTTGCACATAAGAAAACAGAAGGGCTACAATATCACGGTGTTAGGATTTATATTGGGAACTCTGCTCTCAACATATTTAACTTGTACGCTCCTGCTGATCAGTTTAATTACTTGGAGCTCCCAACTTGTGCTCATTCTGAGCCTACTCTTATTATTGGCGATTACAATGCAAGACACAAAAGCATTGGAAACTCACAGTTTGGTAATTGTAATGGCAATCAACTGTTGTCACTCTTAAACAGTCATGATAATATCCAAATTGTAGGTGACCTTGAACTCACACATATCTATGGAGGCGTCCTTGATCTGTGCCTGGGCTTCAACATTACTTCTGCCAGCTGTGAGTCTTCCATTGTAACAGATATAGCGTCTGATCATTTCCCTAGGCTAACCTCACTAGATATTGGTAATACTATCCTTCCTGGTGGGATATTCAAAAGGAAACGTTTTAATGTTCCCACTGATCAGCATGATGAATTTGTTGCACATATGACTGACTGGTATAATTCCTATGAGTGTTCCTCTGTAGAGACCTTTAACAATGACCTTGTGAGCAGTATTCAGAACTACTTAGAGCCGCCACTGCAACCTCCTGGTACTCTAAACCCAACAATCTTCCATAATAATCATACCTCCTTCGAAAACCATACTTATTACAATGATTCTAAACTTCGTACACTGAAACGTATTGCTCGCAGACTAGGCCTAGCCTATAGAAAACATGGTACCCCTGGAATGCTGAGGCTCTTCCAAACTGCCCTTGCTGCTGCCAGAGAGCGTATGACAGAGCTGCGGCAAACAGACTGGGAAAAATTTGTCAATGGTCTTAATGCTCACACCCCACTTAGCCGGGCATGGAGGGACATAAATAGAATTAAGGGTAACAGAACTGGGCTGATCGCGCACCCTCATCCCTTGCATAGGGCGAATGAGTTAGTCAGTGCTTGGGCTGCTACATCTAGCTATGACAATCTTCCCAGTACCACACAGTTAAAACTGAACTCACAAACTCCCCAGACACTGGCCAGAAATCTACGAGAAATAGTGGAGGTCTTGTCTTACTGTATGGGCCTGACGGAGGAAGTCATCTACGGTACATCGAGGTGCCTCTACCAGATTTCCCTAGGTCTCAGATGTGAAGACACGTGAGGGGCGCCGTCTGCTGATCACAGCACGTCTTGTCCAGTTGGTGTCTGTCTTAAGAAGAACGAGCTGGTCCCTCTTCCAGACCCTCATCTCTTCGTTCAAACTAGGGCTGCCAGTTCTCCCTAGCTAACTTATCCTAGTGTTTGCCTACATTATCGGCCTATTACTACCTATGTTAAGGTCTTAGGTCTACATTATTATTATCTACAGTTGTCTCATTAATCCTAATATTAATATACTAACAGTAAAACTACCTACTCCTTCCCTGAAGAGTAAATCTATAAATTAAATACATGCCTACCAACAACCCATCGCCGACAAGTGTAAATGCTTTCATGTTTGGGTGGGGTATAAGGGCCATCCAGCTCAGCTGTCCCGTACGGCCATGCTGGATCTGTCCTGTGGAACTTTAGGGACCAAATAAATTTCCACAGACACCACTGCTCTCATCACACTCTTCACCACCACTTATATTACGCTCATCACTGTTACTAACATTATAGACACCACCGCTCTCATCACACTCATCACCACCACTTATATTACGCTTATCACTATTACTAAAATTATAGATGCAACCTCTCTCATCACACTCTTCACCACCACTTATATTACGCTCATCACTATTACTAACATTATAGACACCACCGCTCTCATCACACTCTTCACCACCACTTATATTACTAACATCATAGACACCATTGCCTTTATTGTGATGCTCACTATAGTTATCAACACAAGTATTATATTCGTCATTACTGTAATTAAGAACACCACCACCACCTTGTTCAGCAGCCTTACACTTGCTTTCACAAATTGTGACAATCTTGTTATTGGTACACTCTACACATCTTTCCTTGTGTTGTTCAAGTTGTTGTTTCAGGAGAAATTGTTGTGTTTCCAGTACTTTTATGCGCGACATCAGATTGTATACCACAGGAGCAAGACTTGGAACATCTGGAGACGTGAAGTCCCGGTCAGCTGAGCTCGTTGGCTGACTGTCAGCTGACTCAGCTAGGCTGGTATTGACAGCCGACGTGATGGAGGTCTGTTGACGTGCTCCCCAGGTGAGGTGCTCAACCCCATTGTCTGAGGGCAGGCATGAGCCAGTATTCATACCCGAGGTACCTGGTAGTCCTGGGGGGTCATAATGAGGGGGACAGGGTGAAGTGCGGTTGGCTGTGATGCGATCAGCCCTCACACTGCAGTCAGCATGAGCTGCTGTGACTCCTGAGGTCTTACAATTGATACATTGTTTAGCAACAGTCTGTTGCTGTTTGATCATATCATAACACCGTTCAGAAGGATGAGCATTGGCACACACTGCACACCAGTGTGACTTAGATGGGCATTTCCTGGCAATGTGGCCCCAGCATTGACACTTATAACATCGACGTTGAGGAGGTCTGTACAGTGCAATGTAATACGTCTGTTGAGGCTGCGTGGGAGTGAATATAGCGTGGCAGAGTCCCCTGGCCAGTCCACTCAGCTAATAGCAGACCATTGGAAAATCGACGAGGGCTTGCAACTTGCTCTGACACAAGATATTGAGGATTCAAGTGCTTGTTGACGTTGTAGATGACAATAAGCACTTTATGACCTTGTGGGGCTGCTCGAGTTTGATGTTGGCATATTCCGCGAATGAGAAGTTTGTCTATAAATGCTGATTCATTAGGCACAAAGACGTAGTTATCCTCATCGTGGACAAACTTGATCGTTTTCTCTAGGTTGTCTGTACTAGCTTCGAAAAACCAGTTACACTTGGTCTCTTGATCAGTGTTGTTAGGGAAATCTAACCTGACAGCTTTGGGAGGGTGTGCGCTCCCTGTATTGCTTTCAGCAAGCTTTCTCTGGAAGCCTCGTTCTTTTTTCTGAGCCTGTTTACTAAAATATGTTTCAAATCTGCCTTCACCATCATCTACGTCAACACCATCAGCTATACTCATAGATGACAGGAGTTTCACACTGGCGATGGGCTAAAGGATACCTGTGAATAGAAGGGACAAGGGAGGGATATTCACCTCGCTAGACACAGGCAAAATGGGTGTAGTGGCCTGCGGGTCGCAGTGTTACTACTTCTACTACTACTACTACTACTACTACTACTACTACTACTACTACTACTACTACTACTACTACTACTACCACTACTGCTGCTGCTACTACTACTACCACTATTACTACTACTACTACTACAACTACTACCACCACTACCTCTTCCAGCCTATATATAGCCGTCCTGCTCCACTTCATGGTTAGTGTGACTTTGTAAATGGTCAAAGTCGGACCGAAACGTCGTCGTAAGCTCCTCTCTTCTATGTGCAGGCTATTTGTGTATCGTTCCAGTCACGGTGTTGTGCCTTTTTTTGTTATTTATGAACCCTGCAGTTAAGCGTCATATTCTCTCCAACTTTTTTAATGTTCTTCCCTTTTTTAAACCCCTCTTTCGATCTTATGAGGCTGCTCTTATTGCTACCAGACGTCGTAAGAATCAGCTTTACTTTCTACGTAACTGTCTTGCTGAACAAGTTCTGCCCCCTTCCATCTCCAATTTCCTGAAAACTAACCCACTGGGCACTCCCTTTCCTGATCATGCCCGTCTCCTACTTCAACAGCTCATTCTTTCTACTAAGTCACAGGTTGAAGATGCCTTCTTTACTTTCCGTCAACGTCAACGTGCTCTCTTTGCGGCCCTACCTGGAGTTTACCTGGAGAGAGTTCCGGGGGTCAACGCCCCCGCGGCCCGGTCTGTGACCAGGCCTCCTGGTGGATCAGAGCCTGATCAACAAGGCTGTTGCTGCTGGCTGCACACAAACCAACGAACGAGCCACAGCCCGGCTGATCCGGAACCGACTTTAGGTGCTTGTCCAGTGCCAGCTAGAAGACTGCCAGGGGTCTGTTGGTAATCCCCCTTATGTATGCTGGGAGGCAGTTGAACAGTCTCGGGTCCCTGACACTTATTGTATGGTCTCTTAACGTGCTAGTGACACCCCTGCTTTTCACTGGGGGATGTTGCATCGTCTGCCAAGTCTTTTGCTTTCGTAGTGAGTGATTTTCGTGTGCAAGTTCGGTACTAGTCCCTCTAGGATTTTCCAGGTGCATATAATCATGTATCTCTCCCGCCTGCGTTCCAGGGAATACAGGTTCAGGAACCTCAAGTGCTCCCAGTAATTGAGGTGTTTTATCTCCGTTATGCGTGCCGTGAAGGTTCTCTGTACATTTTCTAGGTCAGCAATTTCACTTGCCTTGAAAGGTGCTGTTAGTGTGCAGCAATATTCCAGCTTAGATAGAACAAGTGACCTGAAGAGTGTCATCATGGGATTGGCATCCTCGTTTTGAAGGTTCTCATATATCCATCGTGTCATTTTCTAGCAGATGCGATTGATACAATGTTATGGTCCTTGAAGGTGAGATCCTCCGACATGATCACTCCCAGGTCTTTGACGTTGGTGTTTCGCTCTATTTTGTGGCCAGAATTTGTTTTGTACTCTGATGAAAATTTAATTTCCTCGTTTACCATATCTGAGTAATTGAAATTTCTCATCGTTGAACTTCATATTGTTTTCTGCATCCCACTGAAATATTTGGTTGATGTCCGCCTGGAGCCTTGCAGTGTCTGCAATGGAAGACACTGTCATGCAGATTCGGGTGTCATCTGCAAAGGAAGACACGGTGCTGTGGCTGACATCCTTGTCTATGTCAGATATGAGGATGAGGAACAAGATGGGAGCGAGTACTGTGCCTTGTGGAACAGAGCTTTTCACCGTGGCTGCCTCGGACTTTACTCTGTTGACTACTACTCTCTGTGTTCTGTTAGTGAGGAAATTATAGATCCATCGACCGACTTTTCCTGTTATTCCTTTAGCACGCATTTTGTGCGCTATTACGCCATGGTCACACTTGTCGAAGGCTTTTGCAAAGTCTGTATATATTACATCTGCAATCTTTTTGTCTTCTAGTGCATCTAGGACCTTGTCGAAGTGATCCAATAGTTGAGACAGACAGGAGCGACCTGTTCTAAACCCATGTTGCCCTGGGTTGTGTAACTGATGGGTTTCTAGATGGGTGTCAACCTTGCTTCTTAGGACCCTTTCAAAGATTTTTATGATATGGGATGTTAGTGCTATCGGTCTGTAGTTCTTTGCTGTTATTTTACTGCCCCTTTGTGGAGTGGGGCTATGTCTGTTGTTTTTAGTAACTGTTGGACGACCCCCGTGTCCATGCTCCCTCTCTATAGGATGGTAAAGGCTCGTGATAGAGGCTTCTTGCAGTTCTTGATGAACATGGTGTTCCATGAGTCTGGCCCTGGGGCAGAGTGCATGGGCATGTCATTTATCGCCTGTTCGAAGTCATTTGGCGTCAGGATAACATCAGATAGGCTTGTGTTAACCAAATTCTGTGGCTCTCTCATAAAAAATTAATTTTGATCTTCGACTCTCAGTCTGGTTAGCGGCTTGCTAAAAACTGAGTCATATTGGGACTTGAGTAGCTCACTCATTTCCTTGCTGTCATCTGTGTAGGACCCATCTTGTTTAAGTGAGGGCCCAATACTGGACGTTGTTATAGACTTTGATTTGGCATAGGAGAAGAAATACTTTGGGTTTCTTTCGATTTCATTTATGGCTTTTAGTTCTTCCCGCGATTCCTGACTCCTATAAGATTCCTTTAGCTTAAGTTCGATGTTTGCTATTTCTCTGACCAGTGTCTCCCTACGCATTTCAGATAGATTGACCTCTTTTAGCCTCTCTGTTATTCTTTTCCGTCGCCTGTAAAGGGAGCGCCTGTCTCTTTCTATTTTACATCTACTCCTTTTTCTTAGAGGAATAAGCCTTGTGCATACATCGAGTGCCACCAAGTTAATCTGTTCTAGGCATAAGTTGGGGTCTGAGATACACAAATAACCCACACATAAAAGAGAGAAGCTTACGACGACGTTTCGGTCCGACTTGGACCATTGACAAAGTCACACTGTGTGACTTTGTCAATGGTCCAAGTCGGACCGAAACGTCGTCGTAAGCTTCTCTCTTTTATGTGCGGGTAATTTGTGTATCGTTCCAGTCACGGTATTGTGCCTTCTTTTTTGTTATTTGCTACCACAAGATCTCTGTAACCTTCTCTCTACCATTGCCTTTGACACTGCTCGCCTGAATACAAAAATTCATTCTTCTAAACTACAGAATAAACTTCAACGTCTCATCTCAGCTAGCTCTTGGTCTAAATTCTCCCTCACTACGACTCAAGAAATCGTAATGACACGATTGTAAACAAACCATACCCCCGGCCGGGATTGAACCCGCGGTCATAGAGTCTCAAAACTCCAGCCCGGTTTTGGTCTTTCCTTTGCCACTTCGCCTGCCCCTCGCGCTGGCATTGCCCTGATTAGCTCTTTTGATTCCTTTCGTCAATCTCGCTCCTGTAATCTTCCTGACTTGTCCACTTTTCGTGGCACTCTACTTCCTGCTCTTGTTAGTCTGCTTTCTAAGAATAACCTCCTTCTGTGCTGTTACCAACTTGCCCTTTCTTCTCTTAAATCTAACACTAACATTGTCATACTATCTTCTGACGAAGGTAATTCGGTAGTAATCCTTGATCGCGAGGATTACCTCCGTAAAGCTGATGTCTTGCTCTCTGACTCACGTACCTACACTCCTCTCGTTTCCTGCCCTCTTGACTGCATCAAGAGAACTTTCAACAAGAAACTAAGGACTCTCTCCGACCTCTGTCCTCCTGACTTTGACCTTGTTCAACGGTTTCGTGTCATCTGTCTTTCTCTTCCCTATTTCTATGGCCTTCCCAAAACTCATAAACCTGATATTCCTCTTCGTCCTATAATATCCTCTAGAGTCTAGAGGTTCTGTCTCTTATTCTCTTGCTTCTTGGTTGGCCAAAGCCCTCACTCCCTCTCCTGGTACTTTTTCTCCTGCCCACCTCCATCATTCTCAAGACTTCATTGAACGGGTTCGCTCTCTCCCAACCTGTAAGATGGTTAGTCTTGACGTTGAGTCCCTCTTCACCAATGTCCCTCTTGATGATGTCCTTGATTTCCTTAGAGAGAAGGCCCATGGAAGGTTTCTACATCTCCTATACCTACTGATGTCTTTCATGATCTTATCCGCCTCTGTGTGGACTCTAATTTCTTTTCCTTCCAAGGGAAATATTATTCTCAAACCTTTGATGTTGCTATGGGCTCTCCTCTCTCTCCTGTCCTTGCTAATCTTTTCATGGAATACATCGAGACTGTTCTTCTTCCTACCATCGATGTGCAACCTTTACTCTGGCTCTGCTATGTGGATGACATCTTTGCTCTGTGGCCTCATGACTCCAGTCTCTTCCAACCTTTTCTTCAAGCTCTTAATAATCTTACCCCTTCCATTAAGTTTAAAGCTGAATGAGAATCTAATTCCTTACTTCCTTTCCTTGATGTCCATGTCCACAGCTCAGATACAGGTTTTTCATTTTCCGTTTACCAAAAACCTATGCACAGTGGCATGTACATTCACTACTTTTCCTATCATGCTTCCCCTGTCAAGAAAAGTGTTTTTATCTCCCTCTTTCTCCGTGCCCTCCGCATCTGTGATCCTCATTTCCTTCCCGCAGAAATTTCCACTCTTCATAAATCGTTTTCCCGTCTTGGCTACCCTTCCCATTTCATAGACTCTGCTCTCTCACGTGCTAAACGTAATTTCTTCTCTCCCAAACTCTCCACTTCTGGGAACTCTTCTGTCCTCTGCCTTCCCTACATTTCCAGTCTCTCTAATCTCAACAATTCTCTCTGTCCCTAAGACATCAAGCTTGCTTTCCGCCAGACTAACACTCTCCGCACTAATCTCGCTCATACCTCTCCTCCCTCTACAGATGTTTCTGGTGTCTACTCTATTTCTTGCTCCTCCTGTTCTCTTCAATACTTTGGAGAAAATGGTCAATCTCTTTCTGACAGACTTAGGGAGCACAAAATTAGTGTTAGGCATGCCGACACTAACAATGCTCTGTCCTGTCACGTCAGAGATCACAGCCATGCTATTGACTGGTCTTCTGCTAAAACTGTCTTCCCTACTTCCAACTATAACAGTCGGTGTCTAGTTGAATCCTCCCTAATACACATCTTTCCTTGTATGAATCTTAGTCCTGGCTTCGTCTCTGTAGATGCCTTCCTCTCACACTACATTGCAAAATGCTCCAAATTTCAGAACACCAGTGACTTAACCTGATTCCTCATTTTTTCTTCTTCTCCCTCTTCCCCTTTTCTCTTTCCTTTTTCTCCTCTAGGTTGTCTTCCTTTCTTCTGTCTCGTGTTTCTGTTCCTTCATTATTCATTTCACCACTTCCCTTTTTCCCCACTTCTGTGCACTTTCACTCCCTCTGTGGGCACCTAGCTCCCTTGCCGTGCTCCCCTTTCTTTGTATTTGACTGGCTCCCCTTTAAATTTCCCATACTACCACTCAACTACTCCCAAACTTCTTCTACTACTCTATTATACTACTACTACTACTACTCTCACTAGTACTACTACCAACTACTACTACTACTACTACCCCCACCACTCCCCTTTTCCCTCCCTATATATACCCGTCCTGCTCCATTAGGGTTTAGTGCGACTTTGAAAAGGGTTTCCCAGTTCAACCGAAAGTCGTTTAAGCCCTCTCTCTATTGGGGTTATTTGTGCACTATCCTATGTTTAATTTTAAGTAATAATTACTATTACTTTATCTTATTAGTTTTAATTAGTTATATTATTAGGATTATTTTTCCCCCGAAATGCACCAGCAGTTTGGCTATCTTTGTACTTAGCAAATCAAAACTGAAATTACACATTGAAAAGTTTTCACAAAGAAATAAACTTATTATTATTATTTTTATTTTTATTATTATTATATTATTATTATTATTATTAAAAGGAACAGTCTTGAGGTCTGCTCGTAAGGGGAATTTTTTGCCGTGAGGGAAAAGAAAAAATTTTTACCTTTGACGCTCCTTTTTGGAAAAATCGCCGTGGACGCCCTCGCAAGTAGAGGTTCCACTTAATAAAAATTTTCAGAGGTCTCAGCATTGTTTTAGACATGTGGGAGTAATAGAAACTTCTTGAAGCATGTTGTTAATAATGAGTGCACTAAACTGCTGCAGGGTAAGCAGTGGGTGACATGTAGTGCATGCTGCAGGAACCCTGGCTTTATTTGTTTCAGGGACCCCGTAGTCTGTCTCCCTGTCTATCTTCTGTCTGTCTTTCTGTCTCCCTGTGTATCTCTGTTCTCCCTGCTTGTGTGTGTGTCTTTCCATTTGTTTGTCTCTAAGTTCAGAGGAAACCCTGTAAACAAGTGTATTACAAAAAATGCAGAAGGACAGGTATTACTTGCCAATCTGCTTTTTATGTCTTATATTCAAGCATGAATAGTGCTTTGCCTGGAATTTTTGGGTTACCTGGGAATTTTCACTTTTATAATAACTGTATTATGGTACATGTGAAAAGAGACACAGAGATATAGAGAGAAAGAGATCTAGACAAACAGAGATGCAAACAGAAGAGATACAGACAGAGATATAGACAACAGATACAGATAGAGAACAGGCAAAGCCCGCCAGCCAGTCAGCCAGCCAGTCAGCCAGCCAGTAGCCGCCTGCCGAATACGTATTTCAATGTTCCCGAATCGTTTTGTTTACAAAGGGGATAGGAAATTTTTGGGGAGGATACACTCCTGTGGTACAAAAAAGAAAAGGGTGCTTCAAAATGACCAAGGGTTATTATTGGGGTTTTTTTATATTTTTCCTTGACCATTTCCCCTTAAAAGGGGGGGGTGTTAATAGACTGACATCATCATATTAGTAGGTTGGTAGACAGCAACCCCTCAGGGAAATACTAAGTCCTGCAGATGACTGTAAAACAGAAACCTTTAAATGCTTTACTGATGGTAGGATTGCTGGGGTCTTTTCCCGTTCATAAACACCTGGGTAACAGGTATATCTTGTTTTTCACTTACAATTAGGTCATACTAATAGGTGGAACTGCATATATACACATACAACATCTAGGGTTTTCCCTTTTTTTTCTAAATACTCTTTTCTTTATTTTCCCCTATGTCCTTGGGAAGTGGAAAAGAATCTTTCCCCAATAAGCCATGCGTGTCATATGAGGCAACTAAAATGCCACAAGCAATGGGCTTGTAACATTTTCTCTTGTAAACATTTTCTAAAAAAGACAAGAGGAAAAAAGAAGAAGAAAGCTTTATAAAATTGGATCTTGAAAGTTGGGAAGTAGTGAAATGACAAGAAACAGATGATTGCTTATGTTATGAAAGAAGAGAAGTTGGATGTCCTGGCCTTAAGCGAAACAAAGCTGAAAGGGGTAGGCGAGTTTCGGCGTCAAAAAGTAAATGGGATTATGTCAGGAGTATCTTAGAGAGTTAGAGCGAAGGAAGGGGTAGCAATAATGTTTAAGGATCAGTTATGGAAGGAGAAGAAGGAATATAAATGTGTAAATTCAAGTATTATGTGGATTAAAATAAGGGATGGATGTGAAAAGTGGGTCACAATAAGCATGCATGCACCTGGAGAACAGAGGAGCATAGATGAGAGAGAGAGATTTTTTGGAAATGTTAAGTGAATGTATAGGAAACTTTGAACCAAGTGAGAGAGTAATTGTGGAAATTTATTTGGTCCCTAAAGTTCCACAGGACAGATACAGCATACGAAGGGGTCCCAGCATAGCCGTAATGGAATGGCTGAGCTGGGTGGCCCTTAAGCCCACCCAAACAAAAGCGTTCTCCCCGAGTTGGTGTTTACCTGGAGTTTACCTGGAGAGAGTTCTGAGGGTCAACGCCCCCGCGGCCCGGTCTGTGACCAGGCCTCCTGGTGGATCAGAGCCTGATCAACCAGGCTGTTGCTGCTGGCTGCACGCAAACCAACGTACGAGCCACAGCCCGGCTGATCAGGAACCGACTTTAGGTGCTTGTCCAGTGCCAGCTTGAAGACTGCCAGGGGTCTGTTGGTCTGTTGGTAATCCCCCTTATGTATGCTGGGAGGCAGTTGAACAGTCTCGGGCCCCTGACACTTATTGTATGGTCTCTTAACGTGCTAGTGACACCCCTGCTTTTCATTGGGGGGATGTTGCATCGTCTGCCAAGTCTTTTGCTTTCGTAGTGAGTGATTTTCGTGTGCAAGTTCGGTACTAGTCCCTCTAGGATTTTCCAGGTGTATTTAATCATGCATCTCTCCCGCCTGCGTTCCAGGGAATACAGGTTCAGGAACCTCAAGCACTTCCAGTAATTGAGGTGTTTTATCTCCGTTATGCGCGCCGTGAAGGTTCTCTGTACATTTTCTAGGTCAGCAATTTCACCTACCTTGAAAGGTGCTGTTAGTGTGCAGCAATATTCCAGCCTAGATAGAACAAGTGATCTGAAGAGTGTCATCATGGGCTTGGCCTCCCTAGTTTTGAAGGTTCTCATTATCCATCCTGTCACTTTTCTAGCAGATGCGATTGATACAATGTAATGGTTCTTGAAGGTGAGATCCTCCGCCATGATAACTCCCAGGTCTTTGACGTTGGTGTTTCGCTCTATTCTGTGGCCAGAATTTGTTTTGTACTCTGATGAAGATTTAATTTCCTCGTGTTTACCATATCTGAGTAATTGAAATTTCTCATCGTTGAACTTCATATTGTTTTCTGCAGCCCACTGAAAGATTCGGTTGATGTCCGCCTGGAGCCTTGCAGTGTCTGCAATGGAAGACACTGTCATGCAGATTCGGGTGTCATCTGCAAAGGAAGACACGGTGCTGTGGCTGACATCCTTGTCTATGTCGGATATGAGGATGAGGAACAAGATGGGAGCGAGTACTGTGCCTTGTGGAACAGAGCTTTTCACCGTAGCTGCCTCGGACTTTACTCTGTTGACGACTACTCTCTGTGTTCTGTTAGTGAGGAAATTATAGATCCATCGACCGACTTTTCCCGTTATCCCTTTAGCACGCATTTTTGTGCGCTATTACGCCATGGTCACACTTGTCGAAGGCTTTTGCAAAGTCAGTATATAGTACATCTGCATTCTTTTTATCTTCTAGTGCATTTAGAACCTTGTCGTAGTGATCCAATAGTTGAGACAGACAGGAGCGACCTGTTCTAAACCCATGTTGCCCTGGGTTGTGTAACTGATGGGTTTCTAGATGGGTGGTGATCTTGCTTCTTAGGACCCTTTCAAAGATTTTTATGATATGGGATGTTAGTGCTATCGGTCTGTAGTTCTTTGCTGTTGCTTTACTACCCCCTTTGTGGAGTGGGGCTATGTCTGTAGTTTTTAGTAACTGTGGGACGACCCCCGTGTCCATGCTCCCTCTCCATAGGATGGAAAAGGCTCGTGATAGGGGTTTCTTGCAGTTCTTGATGAACACGGAGTTCCATGAGTCTGGCCCTGGGGCAGAGTGCATGGGCATGTCATTTATCGCCTGTTCGAAGTCATTTGGCGTCAGGATAACATCGGATAGGCTTGGGTTAACCAAATTTTGTGGCTCTCTCATAAAAAATTCGTTTTGATCTTCGACTCTCAGTCTGGTTAGCGGTTTGCTAAAAACTGAGTCATATTGGGACTTGAGTAGCTCACTCATTTCCTTGCTGTCATCTGTGTAGGACCCATCTTGTTTAAGTAGGGGCCCAATACTGGATGTTGTTCTCGACTTTGATTTGGCATAGGAGAAAGAAATACTTTGGGTTTCTTTCGATTTCATTTATGGCTTTTAGTTCTTCCCGCGATTCCTGACTCCTATAAGATTCCTTTAGCTTGAGTTCGATGCTTGCTATTTCTCTGACCAGTGTCTTCCTACGCATTTCAGATATATTGACCTCTTTTAGCCGCTCTGTTCTTTTCCGTCGCCTGTAAAGGGAGCGCCTGTCTCTTTCTATTTTACATCTACTCCTCCTTTTTCTTAGAGGAATAAGCCTTGTGCATACATCGAGTGCCACCAAGTTTATCTGTTCTAGGCATACGTTGGGGTCTGTGTTGCTTAGTATATCTTCCCAGCTTATATCGGTTAGGACTTGGTTCACTTGGTCCCACTTTATGTTTTTGTTATTGAAGTTGAATTTGGTGAATGCTCCCTCGTGACTAGTCTCATTATGTCGGTCTGGGGCTCCACGCATACATGTCTGAGCCTCAATTATGTTGTGATCTGAGTATATTGTTTTTGATATGGTGACATTTCTTGTCAGATCATCATTGTTAGTGAAGATGAGGTCTAGTGTATTCTCCAGTCTAGTAGGCTCTATTATTTGCTGGTTTAAATTGAATTTTGTGCAGAGATTTAAAAGCTCGTGTGAGTGTGAGTTTTCATCAGAGCTGCCTCCTGGTGTTATTACTGCAAAAATATTATTTGCTATATTCCTCCATTTTAGGTGCCTTAAGTTAAAAATCCCCCAGGAGCAAGATGTTGGGTGCAGGAGCTGGAAGATTTTCCAGAAAGTGGTCAATTTTTAACAGCTGTTCCTGGAATTGCTGGGATGTTGCATCCGGAGGCTTGCAGACTACTACAATGACTAGGTTTTGGTTCTCGACCTTTACTGCTAAAACTTCCACTACATCATTTGAGGCATTTAGCAGTTATGTGCAAACAAGTGACTCTGCAATGTACAGGCCAACCCCCCCCCCCTTTTGCCTGTTCACTCTGTCACATCTGTATAGGTTGTAACCTTTGATCCATATTTCGTTGTCCAAGTGATCCTTTATGTGGGTCTCAGTGAAAGCCGTGAACATTGCCTTTGCCTCTGCAAGCAGTCCACGGATGAAAGGTATTTTGTTGTTTGTTGCTGGCTTTAGACCCTGTATATTTGCAAAGAAGAATGTCATCGGACTGGTGGTATTGTTGGTACTGGAGGGGGACTTTTTTTCCGGCATTAGTATCTGTATCTGTTGGTTTGGAGTGGAGGCCATCGACTGTGGTTCCACTCCAGGAATGACTGGATTTGGTGTACGATTTCTGCCATTTCCTGCCAGTTTTTTCTCCTTCCTGGCACTAAAAAACTCTCCCCTTGAGTGGCTGTGGCTACCCAGGTTTTTCCCATGGCCTGGATGTTTTGTATCTTTTTGTACCCTTTAGATGGTGTGCCTGCAATTTAAGTTATAGCATAGTCTTTCCTGTACTAAAGAGGTACACATTTCAGGGTGAAAAAGCTTACAGGAAGGGAGTTTGCATTTTCCTGTTGTCATATGGGCATGGCATTTTCTAGGGTGGTCATAGTTGCACGTCCCGTCTGTTTTTCCAGATTTCCCATGTCTGCAGATACCAAGTGCATAGTATGTGCACAGGCTTGGTTTCCGTTTGCCTTGGGTTTCTGTGACTGTATTCCCTGTTGGTGCATGTTTCCCTGTCTTATTCCTATCCTCTCTAGCACCAACAATGGAGCTCCCACCAGTTGTTTTTGGTAATATATCCTCACTATAGCTAGTGGAATCCTCTTGTTTGCTATTTCCTGTGGTATTTCTAGTTTGCAATATTGGTTTTATCTTATCTTTGACTACACTTGTTTCCCCACTACGGCTCCTGCGTATAATTCCCGACTACCTGGACAAAATCTCCAGCTTCACCATTACTGTCTCCCAGGACAGCACCCCCAGCTTCACCATTACTGTCTCCCAGGACAGCACCTCCAGCTTCACCATTACTGTCTCCCAGGACAGCACCTCCAGCTTCACCATTACTGTCTCCCAGGACAACACCTCCAGCTTCACCATTACTGTCTCCCAGGACAGCACTATCAGCCCCACATTTACTGACTACCAGGACATCACCTCCAGCCTTGCAGTTTCTGACTACATGGCCAGTATCAAGGGCAGTACCATTCAGCCCAGACTTTTTATGTTCCCATCTGTTGTAGAAAGCTTCCAGGTTGTCTATGAAAGCAGCTTTGATGTTATCCTCTTTTAATACCCTTGTGATTTTAGTCCACAGATTTTCCTCATTTGGGCATACCCAAAAAACACTTCCCTGTTTTAATACTGCTTGTAGCTAGTTCTTGGATATCTGCACAAGGGGCGTGACACCAATTTCCACAAAAATGACAATTTATCCATGTGGAACCCCGTTTGTTTGATTGACTGCAGACTACACAGAGCTTCATAATGATTTGAGTGGTTGATTTACTGTAATTCTACTAGCAACCTCTTGAATACTCTATTAATAACCTCCTTAAATGAAGCTCTAGCTATTTGTATTTCTATTTCTAACTAATTGGACAGCTTACCGTGTACATTCCTGATTTATATTTATTGTTTGTGTTTGATAAGGGCGCCTACAACCCCATCCGTTTACAGTCTGCTTTATTGTCCAACGAATCCGTTTGAAACCAGTCAAGGGTTCGGACCATCAAGGGTTCGGACCAGTCGAGGGTTCGGACCAGTCGATCTGATCTGATCAGTGGGTCACTTATTTAAAACATACTAGTCGGTGATTTGGGCTAACACATGAAGGATCTACTTGAAATTATCTACCCGAGTAATATGTGATTTGATTGATACAAAAGTATAACTTGCGTGTTGAAGAGCCGGTGATTTCTGGCAGCTCCTACAATGACGAACGGTCGAGTCTCAACTGAGATTATAAAGTCACTTAAAAATAACTCGGGGAATCTGTCTCATGTCCCACCACTACTGTACAAGCGAGCGGCCCATGTCCTTTCGCATGCTATTTCATTACTTTTTAACAAGACACTAGAGACTAGCACCTTCCCGAAACTACTCAAGATGGCAAGGGTTACACCAATACATAAAGGTGGTGACCCTACAGACTTAAACAACTATAGGCCAATATCTAACTTACCATTGCTATCCAAAATCTTTGAGAAACTCGTGCACAGGAGACTGTATTCATTTATAACGGCTCAAAACATACTCAACCCCTGCCAATTTGGATTCAGGAAAAATAAAAGCACTAATGATGCAACCATAAAAATGCTAGATCTGCTTTACACAGCATTGGAAAATAAGGAATATCCACTAGGAATTTTTGTTGACCTAAGAAAAGCTTTTGACACAGTAGACCACGACATCCTACTCCACAAACTTGATCATTACGGTATAAGAGGCCATGCGCTTTCTTATTTCAAATCTTACATTACTAATAGGTATCAGTACGTCACCATTAAAGACACAGCATCAGCAACACGACCACTTGATACTGGAGTTCCGCAGGGAAGTGTCCTTGGTCCCCTGCTCTTCCTCATATACATCAATGACCTTCCAAATGTATCCCAACACCTGAAACCCATTCTCTTTGCTGATGACACGACTTATGTCATCTCTCACCCTAATCTTGCCACCCTCAACACCATTGTGAATCAGGAGCTGATTAAAATATCGACTTGGATGACAGCCAATAAACTTACGCTTAACACTGACAAAACCTACTATATTATGTTTGGTAGCAGAGCAGGAGATGCACAAATTAACATTAAGATTGACAACACTCTAATTACCAGAAATAATGGGAGCAAATTCCTAGGCTTATACCTTGACAACAACCTGAATTTCAGCACCCATATCCAGCATATAACCAAAAAAGTATCCAAAACGGTTGGAATCCTCTCCAAGATACGATACTACATGCCGCAAAATGCCCTTCTCACACTATACCACTCACTTATTTATCCATACCTCACCTATGCTATTTGTGCTTGGGGATCAACTGCAGCAACACACCTAAAACCAATAATAACCCAACAAAAAGCTGCAGTAAGAATAATCACTAAATCCCATCCCTGGCAACACACCCCCCACTCTTCATAGACCTAAACTTACTCCCAGTTCAGTACATCCACACTTACTACTGTGAAATCTACATCTACAGGGCCTTAAACTCTAATATCAACCTTGACCTAAAACGCTTTCTAGATAGTTGTGACAGAACCCACAGGCATAACACCAGACAAAAACATCTCTACGACATTCCCCGTGTCCGACTAAACCTTTACAAAAATTCAATGTATGTCAAAGGCCCTAAAATCTGGAATACCCTACCTGAGAACTCTAGAACTGCAGACACATTCATCACCTTCAAAACTACCATTAGAAAACATCTTATCTCCCTGATACACCCCGTCAACTAACTACACGAATACCACCTGGTGGTTCACACTTTCACTCACTCATTTGACCATAAACAGAAATATTAACCTCAATCTTAAAATAATGAATCCTGTGATACTCCAATACTGAAACTATGTACTGTGCCAAAACAAAAGCATTCACATTGCTAAACTCACAAACTAGTATTTAGTCACTTAGCCATAATACCAACTTACCTCATAATTTGTAATATTTTACAATTAAGAATAAAACTAAGTCTGCCTGAAATGCCTAGCCATGCTAAGCGTTCTAGTGGTACACTCTGTAATCACAATTTTACTACATGTAAACCACACAATAACCAAATTTCTGTAAACTCAGCATTGTAATCCTAATAGAGAATAAACTTTGAATTTGAATTTGAATTTGAATTTGTTTATCAATCGCTGTATCTAGCTTTTCTAGTTTTTTTTTCGTCTCCACCACATTAAATGCTATATTATCACTATAGTTGACTGGTGGAAAATTTGGAGGAAGGACGCTTTTTCTGTAGTAATATTTGCTTCACGTTGTGTATATTGCGACTGCTGGTAACTACAGGTTATATGAAATTAACAGTATACGTCTGGTATTTCAAGAATAAAGAAACTAATGAAAGTCACTCCACTCCACTAAGTACCATTATAATACTGGTTAGTTGCTACTACAACACTGTATTCTGCTATTCACTGGTATCACTAGATTATATGCGAGTACACTAGCAGGCCAGAAAGATTATTAAAACAGCTGACCACTGTGGTAAGTTTCCGGCGACTTCTGGCACCTGCCTCTATAGACTTATCACTTTATTTACAAATTCACCTGTTTTCAAATGACACTTTAGCCTTTATCATCAATATACTAGGGAGCCACTGTAGTATACACTATACACTATGTATACACAATGTTATCAGGGAGACTTTCTTTCCTCTGACAAAGAAAAGTTCTATTATTATTATTTTGCACACAGAACACAGGCCTATGATTCCCCTCTGGCAGTAAACTCTCCTAGGTAGTGCATACTAATTCTCCTTTTTTTTGACTCAGTATATGTTTTCCGCCCATGATTGGTTCCAGGCGCTAGAGGGATGTATCGTATAGGATTGATGGCACAAATTAAAGTTCTAGCACGTAAGAGCAACCGTGAAAACACGAGAAAAATCGGAGCACAACGAGGCACGCGGCACTGGATGTGATTTCAGACATAAGTAGTGGTTGGTAAGCTTATTTAATTTATAGATTTACCCTTCAGGAAAGGAGTAGATAGTTTTACTGCTAGTATATTAATATTAGGTTTACTAAGGCAACTGTAGATAGTAATAATGCAGACCTAAGACCTTAACATAGGTAGTAATAGGCCGATAATGTAGGCAAACACTAGGTTAAGTTAGCTAGGGAGAACTGGCAGCCCTAGCTTGAATGATGAGGCGCGGGTCTCAAAGACACAATAGAGTCCTTCTTAAGACAGACAACAACTGGACAAGATGTGCCATGATCAGCAGACAGCACCCCCCACATGTCTTCACATTTGAGACCTAGGGAAATCTGGTAGAGGTGCCTCGATGTACTGTAGATGACCTCCGTCTGGCCAATACAGTAAGACAAGACCTCTACTTTATCTCGTAGATTTCTGGCCAGTGTCTGGGGAGAATTGTGAGTGAGTTTGATCTGTGGGCCCGGTGTGCAACAGGCAGTGCATGCCCAGTAAGTACCAGTGTCTCTTGGCAGTCTGGAAGCTGGTGTCCGTGTCTGCATAGTTATAGTAGGGGATACATACCCTCTTGGATATAGGAATTTCTGAGGTGCAGGCAGGTCACTAATAATGATTGAATATTGGAGGAATTAAGGCTCCTGGTTGCACTTGGTTTCTGAGGGGAAGTCCAAAGGGGCTAAGGCTAAACTTAGGGAAGTTGAAGATCAGGATATATGCTGCAACACCAAGTAAGTTAGTCCTTTATACGTTATACTTTATACGTGCATAAGACACTTGTGAGGCTGAGGTACCCACCTCAGAGCTCAGTGTCAACAGAGTTTGCCAGGGTAGGCGACTCACTTGGAGACAGTCCACACAAATTTTCACAAAAGTGGTCCTTCGAAACTGTGATGTGGAATAGCTAGGTTAAGCTATCATAGCTAGGCCACAGTTAGGAACCAGTTTAACAGAGTTAGGTTAAGTTAGCACACCTAGGCCCAGAGTTACACAGAGGCTAGGCCAAGCTGACTATACACAGAAGTTGTTATTTGCAGTAATTTACAGGCAGGCCAGGTAGGCTAGAGAAGCTTGTGAATTTAATTATTTACAGTGATTACAAGTAATCCAGAGTAGGAGACTTGTGTGTTAATTACTTACAGTGGATTTGCAAGGTAGCCATAGTTAGGCTAGGCTTGTGCAATATTTACAACAGTTATAGTAGCTAGGACAGATTTTACCTAGTTATTATTTACATGGATTTCTAAAGCCAGGTTTAAGCTAGCACACTAGTTAGGTTAGGATTTACCTTATCCAACCATCCATGCTAGACTGAGTAAGCTAGGTCAAGCTGTTTACACACATTATTTATTTACTGTTTCACAAGTTGATTTGTTGAATTTATTTGTGTTAACTAAGTGATTTTAATTTGTATACTGCACTTTTTATTGTGTGATTTTCATTTTCTTTGATTCATGTTAATGTGAGATTTGTGAATTGTACCTGAGACTAGGTTAAGTCCTGTAATTATTTGCTGGCATTGTACAGGCCCGGTGGCCTGGTGGCTAAAGCTCCCGCTTCACACACGGAGGGCCCGGGTTCGATTCCCGGCGGGTGGAAACATTTCGACACGTTTCCTTACACCTGTTGTCCTGTTCACCTAGCAGCAAATAGGTACCCGGGTGTTAGTCGACTGGTGTGGGTCGCATCCTGGGGGACAAGATTAAGGACCCCAATGGAAATAAGTTAGACAGTCCTCGATGACGCACTGACTTTCTTGGGTTATCCTGGGTGGCTAACCCTCCGGGGTTAAAAATCCGAACGAAATCTTATCTATCTTATCTTACAGGAAAGTGCTAGGTTAAGCTTTCACATGGATACACATTTTGATTGGGATTTGAGAGCTAACAGTGTACATTTTAAGTCAGAGTAGAGTCAATATAACAAAGGGAATTGTTAAGCTTGTTGAGAGGCCTTGAGACTCGTTCATTCTTACCTAACACCGTGACGTGCTGTGGGGTGGACTGGGTAAAGTACAATTAGTGTCACACTTCTCATTAAACTTCGACTTTGGCAGATGGGAGTTCAGGAGAGTCTGGTTCAGTGTTAGCAAAATTAAAATGATCAGTGGCGGCATACAAAGGTCATCTGAACAGAACGCATAACAGGTGCAAGGCTACTTGCCAATGCAGTAACGTAGACTGCGTTGATTTGCAAGACTGCTTGAAGAGTTTGGGGGAAAAATGGGAAGCCTATGAACAAGCATTCTCAGCATATGAGCTACAGGCTATTGAGGATAATGAATCCCAGGGTAGTCTTCAGCAGGCTCTGGACGAATTCACTAAGGATGATGTAGATTGTCATCAGGAGATGAATACGTACAAAGATAAGTTAAGTACATTAAAGGCTAGTATTCCAAGGGGTGGTGTCGAACACCGCAGGTACCCCAAACAGCCACACACCTGTCAATATGTTGCCCAGGTACATTGCTTTCTGGGATCAGTTTAAAGCCCAGATAGATGACAGGAACGATTTGTCAGATGCCATCAAATTGCAGTATTTGCGGTCACAGCTCAAGCCTTAGACTTGGTCTGGCACTACCAGATTACTGACACTAATTACCAACATGCCAGAGACCAATTAGAAGACATGTTTGGCAACACTGAAGAGTAAAAGTGGCCATACTTTATCGTTGTTGGGATCTAGAGGCTTGCCAACATGACCGTCAAAGCCTAGAGAAGTTTCGTATTGAAGTTATGAGCTTGACAAATAGTTTCAGAGATTTGCATGATGAGGATGATTCAAAAATGGGTCCTTACCCAGGTGATTCAGAGGAAACGGGCTAGCCACTACAGTGCTTTGAGTTACACTTAAAATTCGGACGAATAGGTTCACGATAAAACAAATTGTTGAGGGTTGGTAGATCTCGTTTCTCATTTGAGTATAGGTGTGAGAAAAGTTCACCACCATCGCCACATAAAAACCCAGAAAGTTGTTCAAGATCTCGAGAGATCAGTCTAAAGCTCGTACGACTAACGTTGGAGTGTACTATGGTAAAAAAGTGTCTAAAAACCCTCTAAGCAAACCTTAGAGGCACTCATGCCAGAATATGTGTGTTCTGCGAAGGCAAACATGCTAGCACAAGTTGCCCGGAGTATACAACACTGAGCAGCAGGCAACAGAGACTAAGGGAGTTGAGACTCTGCTTCAAGTGTGGGGAACACTTTGCGAGAGACTTTTGGCACCCAGCTCAGTGTGTGTCAAGTCTTTTGCAAAGGTAAGCACCATACTGCACTATGTCCCAATAATTTAAGGGAACCCCAGGCTAGTAGGGATATCTCTAGTAGAAATAGAAAGTGAGTCCGAGCCTGAAATGGTAGCCAGCTGATTAGTGGGAGTGAAGTCTCTAATCTAGTGAGAATCACGGAGGTGCTGCCCTACCTACAGTCATGGCAAGGTTGTGAATGGGCAGAGGTCCGAAACAACCTGATTGTTCTTTGACCCAGGAGCACAAGTATCCTTATAACAAAGAAGTTGGTGGCTAATTAAAGTTGAAGGCCCAAAGAAAGTTGTATGATGTTGGGAGGGCTATAAGTCAGGTCCCACCCAAATCTTATGATGTGGTGGATGTCACACAAATTAGGTGGACATCGCAGAGACATTACAGCCTTGGTGGTAGAGACATTACCCAGGGCAATTACAGCGAGAGGTCTTGCCGCAGCAGCTAAGTGATTGAAAGACCTTGACGTGAAGCTGGCAGACCAGGGAATTACCACTGACACAGTCAGAAATGTAGGTATCCTGGTGGGAGACAATCATATAGATGACTTCCTGTATACATGACGGACATTCAAGTAAGGAATTGGTTTATACAGATCCCCAGTAGGATACATCATAGGCGGCAGGATTCCACCTGAATTCCCTGCCACGCCAGATAGAGGAGAAGCTGTCCCCATGATAGCTGGGGGAGTAGTGATAATGAATACCAGTATACACGATGAACCGCCAGGGAAGCTGAACCAGGTAGGGAGTGACGAACACTCGGTCACATTGAGAAAACACTTTTACAGGATACGTAAAGAGGGAGATAGATTGCCTTTAAATCCAGGGAACCTCATATCAGTGGGATGAAAAGCTGCCAGGGCATGTGGGCCACTGGGTGGGAAAGTATGGAGCCACTCAGTCAAGGCTAGACATACGAAAGACGTTAAAGTTAAAGGAAAGGGTGCTAAGACCACTGGAACCAACAAGTTTACACCCCCAGAGGTCCACACAGGGGAAACGGGACGGTTGAAGTTAGACTGGAGTCTGCTCGACAAGAGTGGCCAGATGGCACTCGTGTACAGGGTCCGCTGTGGGGGCTCGTGGAAGGTGAACTTGATTTAGACTTAGCACCTACCTTAGCCGGCGGGAGGATGTGGAAACTTATTTGGTCCCTAAAGTTCCACAGGACAGATACGGCATACGAAGGGGTCCCAGCATAGCCGTAATGGAACGGCTGAGCTGGGTGGTCCTTAAACCCACCCAAACACAAGCGTTCTCCCCGAGTTGGCGTGGTTGGTAAGCTTATTTAATTTATAGATTTACCTTTCAGGGAAGGAGTACGTAGTTTTACTGTTAGTATATTAATATTAGGTTTACTAAGGCAACTGTAGATAATAATAATGTAGACCTAAGACCATAACATAGGTAGTAATAGGCCGATAATGTAGGCAAACACTAGGTTAAGTTAGATAGGGAGAACTGGCAGCCCTAGCTTGAATGATGAGGTGCGGGTCTCAAAGACACAATAGCGTCCTTCTTAAGACAGACACCAATTGGACAAGACATGCCGTGATCAGCAGACAGCGCCCCCACATGTCTTCACATTTGAGACCTAGGGAAATCTGGTAGAGGCACCTCGATGTACCGTAGATGACCTCCGTCTGGCCCATACAGTAAGACAAGACCTCCACTTTATCTCGTAGATTTCTGGCCAGTGTCTGGGGAGAATTGTGAGTGAGTTTGATCTGTGGGCCCAGTGTGCAACAGGCAGTGCATGCCCAGTAAGTACCAGTGTCTCTTGGCAGTCTGGAAGCTAGTGTCCGTGTCTGCATAGTTATATTAGGGGATGCATACCCTCTTGGATATAGGAATTTCTGAGGTACAGGCAGGTCAGTAATAACAATTGAATATTGCAGGAATTAAGGCTCCCGGTTGCACGTGGTTTCTGAGGGGAAGTCCAAAGGGAAGTTGAAGATCAGGATATATGCTGCAACACCAAGTAAGTTAGTCCTTTATACGTGCATGCAGGCAAGTTTCTTGCAACATCAATCATTTGTGAAAATCTGTCCTATAAGCCACTTGTGAGGCTGAGGTACCCACCTCAGAGCTCAGTGTCAACAGAGTTTGCCAGGGTAGGCGACTCACTTGGAGGCAGTCCACACAAATTTTCACAGTAATTGTGGTAGGGGACATAAATGATAAAGTAGGAGAGACCTTTAGAGAGAGTGTGGTAGGTAAGTTTGGGGTGCCAGGTGTAAATGATAATGGGAGCACTCTGATTGAGCTTTGTATAGAAAGGGATTTAATTATAGGTAATACATATTTTAGGAAAAAGAGGATAAATAAGTATACAAGATATGATGTAAGGAGTAATGGCAGTAGTTTGCTGGATTAAGTATTTGTAGATAGAAGACTGTTGAGTAGACTTAAATATGTATACGTTTATAGAGGGGCAACAAATATATCAGATCACCTTTTAGTTGAAGCTACATTGAGAGTAAAAGGTAGATAGGATACAAGGAAAATAGAAGCATCTAGTAAGAGAGAGGTGGTCCAAGTCGGACCGAAACGTCGTCGTAAGCTTCTCTCTTTTATGTGCTGGTTATTTGTGTATCGTTCCAGTCACGGTATTGTGCCTTTTTTTTGTTATGTAAACAACTATTAGAGGACAGATGGGCTAGTGAGAGCATAGGCAATGGGGTCGAAGATGTATTGGGTAGGTTTAAAAATGTAGTCTTAGAGTATTCAGCAGAAGTTTGTGGTTACAGGAAAGTGAGTGTGGGAGGGAAGAAGAGCGATTGGTGGAATGATGATGTAAAGAGTGTAGTAAGGGAGAAAAAGTTATCATATGAGAGGTTTTTAGAAAGTAGACGTGATGCAAGGAGGGAAGAGTATGTAGAGAGAAAAAGAGAGGTTAAGAGAGTGGTGAAGCAATGTAAAAAGAGAGCAAATGAGAGAGAGGGTGAGCTGTTATTAGCAAATTTTATTGAAAATAAGAAAAAGTTTTGGAGTGAGATTAATAAGTTGAGGAAGCCTAGGGGACAAATGTATTTGACAATTAAAAATAGGAGAGGAGAGTTATTAAATGGGGAGTTAGAGATATCAGGAAGATGGAGGGAATATTTTGAGGAATTGTTAAATGTTGATGAAGATAGGGAAGCTGTGATTTCGTGTTTAAGGTAAGGAGGAATAACACCTTTTAGGAGAGGGGAAAAGTAAGTTGTGAGTGTGGGGGAGGTTTGTGAGGCATTGGGTAAAATGAAAGCGGGAAAGGCAGCTGGGATTGATGGGATATAGACGGAAACGTTAAAAGCAGGTGGGGATATAGTTTTGGAGTGGTTGGTGCTATTATTCAATAAATGTATGGAAGAGGGTAAGGTACCTAGGGATTGGCAGTGAGCATGCATAGTTCCTTTGTATAAAGGCAAAGGGGATAAAAGAGACTGCAAAAATTGCACTGGAATAAGTCTGTTGGGTATACCTGGTAAAGTGTATGGTAGAGTTATTAGTGAAAGAATTAAGAGTAAGATAGAGGGTAGGATAGCAGATGAACAAGGAGGCTTTAGGACAGGTAAGGGGTGTGTAGACCAAGTGAAACATGTAAATGATCAGTATTCAGATAAGGCTAAAGAGGTTTTTGTTGCATTTATTGATTTGGAAAAGGCTTATGACAGGGTGGATAGGGGGCAATGTGGAAGTTTTTGCAAGTGTATGGTATAGGAGGTAGGTTACTGAAAGCAGTGAAGAGTTTTTATGAGGATAGTTAGGCTCAAGTTAGAGTATGTAGGAAAGAGGGTGATTATTTCCCAGTAAAGATAAGATAAGATAAGATAAGATTTCGTTCGGATTTTTAACCCCGGAGGGTTAGCCACCCAGGATAACCCAAGAAAGTCAGTGCGTCATCGAGGACTGTCTAACTTATTTCCATTGGGGTCCTTAATCTTGTCCCCCAGGATGCGACCCACACCAGTCGACTAACACCCAGGTACCTATTTGCTGCTAGGTGAACAGGACAACAGGTGTAAGGAAACGTGTCGAAATGTTTCCACCCGCCGGGAATCGAACCCGGGCCCTCCGTGTGTGAAGCGGGAGCTTTAGCCACCAGGCCACCGGTGATGTCACTGTGGTTATTCAAAATATTTATAGATGGAGTTGTAAGAGAAGTAAATGAGAGGGTCTTGGCAAGAGGAGTGGAGTTGAAAGATAAAGAATCAAACATAAAGTTGGAGTTGTCACGTTGCTTTTTCCTGATGACACTGTGCTCTTGGGCTATTCTGAAGAGAAGTTGCAGAGGTTGGTGGATGAATTTGGTAGGGTATGTAAAAGAAGAAAATTAATAGTGAATACAGGAAAGAGTAAGGTTATGAGGATAACAAAAAGATTAGGTGATAAAAGATTGGATATCAGATTGGAGGTAGAGAGTATGGAGGAGGTGAATGTATTCAGATATTTGGGAGTGTACATGTCAGCAGATGGGTCTATGAAAGATGAGGTGAATCATAGAACTGATGTAGGGAAAAGAGTGAGCAGTGCACTTGGAAGCAAAGAGGGGAATGTATGAGAGCATAGTTTCACCAACGTTCTTATATGAGTGTGAAGCATGGGTGATGAATGTTGCAGCGAGGAGAAGGATGGAGGCAGTGGAGATGTCATGTCTGAGGGCAATGTGTGGTGTGAATATAATGCAAAGAATTCGTAGTTTTAAAGTCAAGACAGGGTGTGGGATTGCCAAAACTGTTGTCCAGAGGACTGAGGAAGGGTTGTTGAGGTGGTTTGGACATATAGAGAGAAATGAATGAAACACAATGACTTTAAGAGTGTATCAATCTGTAGTGGAGGGAAGGCGGGGTAGGGGTCAGCTTAGGGAAGGTTGGAGGGGGTAAAGGAGGCTTTGTGTGCGAGGGGCTTGGACTTCCAGCAAGCATGTATGAGCGTATTTGATAGGGGTGAATGGAGACAAATGGTTTTTAATACTTGATGTGCTGTTGGAGTGTGAGCAAAGTAACATTTATGATGGGACTCAGGAAAATTGGCAGGCTGGACTTGAGTCCTGAAGATGAGAAGTACAGTGTCTGCACTATGAAGCAGGGGTGTTAATTTATGTTCCAGTTTTATAAACTATAGTGTAAAGCACCCCTCTGGCAAGACAGTGATCGAGTGAATGATGATGAAAGTTTTTCTTTTTTGGGCCACCCTGCCTTGGTGAGAATCAGCTGATGTGTTAATAAAAATAAAATTATCAGTGAATCCCTGGTGTTTGCCATGCTATTTGCTCTAGTTGGCACTCAGTTGAACTGGCACTCCCACAAGGTAGTAAGTGGTCCCAGATTTTTTTTAATACTCTGCACACTGACTATTAAAACCCATTCTATACTGACCAGGCATCTCAAGCAATTATGCCAAATTTGGAGGCATGAAAAATAAAACGTTAATTTACATTCAATTATTATAATAAAAAAAGGCGCTAAACCACAAGGGATATAGAGCACTGCCGGGCAAGGAAGTAAGTGAGGGTATTGGTTAACAAAGGGAGAGGGATGATTAGGAGGTTATGGAGGACAGCAGGGCAGGAGATAGTGCAGGGGTAGAGAGTAGCAAGAGATTGAGGCAGAATGGTCTGTGGGGAGTGCTAAAAGCATCATCTTCAGAGTTTGTGGAGTAAATCAGTTGTTGTCAAAAAGTCAATATTACAAAAAATGCGATACTTAATAATGAAAAAGATCTCCTGTGAATACTAGAAAGATCTGCCCCTCTAGCATCCAGCCTGTTACTGGGTTTTTGTAACAAGTAGGCAGTATCCTGGTCCAATTATCCATTAGGATTTAATAGTAAGATTCAATAGTGCTTTAGGATTACAACTGGTAGGTTACTAACTAAAGAAATTAAAATTTAAGAAGTTTATTAATAAAGATAAAGTTGTCTAGGTGGACAATATAAAAGTAATCAAAGTAATCAATTTAATATAATATAGGATACAAGTTCCTACACCTCTCTTGTGTACAGTAGTATTGTGCTGAAGGCACATCATATCTTTATGGCTTTTAAGTACTGTCTGGTACATTGTCAGCATTTAAGAATATAACACTAATACATATATACAAGTAAGTATGTGTGTTTGTGTGTAAGTGCTCTAAGTAGTTTGCTATGTCTCAAGATTCGACTCGACTTAACCAGTGACTAACTAAAAGTCCTCACATAAACTAACTTCTTGATCAATCTGGCAATCAGAACAGCTTGCTTGGACAGTAAAACGACCAATTCATTGAAGAGCAATATAACAAGCAGCAGCAACACAGAATCAGGAACAAGGAGATAACATAACGACCATAAGTAGGGACCATCTGCAGATCCTCCACAAAAGTCACAAAACTCCCATACTACTGAATCTGAGTTCAGCATAAGAAAATCCCCGACTGTGACAGTGCACAAATACCAGTACAAATTAGGTCAGAAGCTACAGCTCAGGACCTGAGTTTCTCAGAGTTTCAGTGTGACACACAACCTCAGTAAAACATCGAAAATCACTAAGTCTAGGCTATGCTCTGTGAACAGTTACACAAAACTAACAAGAGAGTGACAGAGATGATGTTCCAACAAGGGCCAGCAAGGGAGAGATGGTGAGGGAGGTGTTGTTGGAATCACCATCAAACAGTGAGAGCTAGCCAGAGGCAGGGCAGTCCTCTCACCCAAGTGAGGTGTGATCATGCCACCCTGATCACGTGACTCTCCATGAACTGCTGCTGGCCAGCAACTACAGAGAAGCTGGCAGTGAAACAAGCAGAGTGGTAGTTTGCCAATGCGGGCAGCTACTTAACAATCTCGAGCAATGAGCACTGAGTAAGGTGTAAATGTTACATCCTACCTAATAATATAACTAAGTCAAATAATAATATAAAGCAATGTATTTATGATTTAGCTAATATCGCAAATATCAGCAATATGAAATTATATGAACAGGTAATACACATTATATACATTGTGACCCATTCAGGGGTCGCAATACCCCACAGCATGACAAATGGTCGCACTAGGAGTTGTGTTAGTGTCTTTCACATGATTACTTCTGTGATAACTCATGTCACTTTAATAAAACAATTTAACATCAACAAATCAGAGTCACTCTTTTGCCATACACTTCTTACATTTTACAGTGTCTATTTCACTATAAGTTATGCCCCTCATACTAGGGCAGTACACAGCGTATCGTATCTTTGCATACTTGTGGTTATGTACATCAGTGTAGAGACAGGAGAGCGTAGAAAGGCATGACACGTTGAGGCTCAATCATAGTAGAGGAGACTGTATATTAGAATGGCAGTCTTGTGCAATAGACAGAAGATGGCATCCCGCTCTTAAGTAGCGGTAGTGGAATGTGAGGCAGTATGGATATCTGTGTGTGAGAAAGCTTGAGTGCAGTAACATAATGTGTGTAGTTAGGTGGGTGGCTGCGGCAGGATTGTTCCACCACTCAGTAACTAGCATTGCCCACACTTTACACACTCAACACAGCTTCTGTCTCCAACTGTCTCCTTCCCTCACCAACATATATCATCACTACTGTGAATATATAAATAGAATAATTAGACATAAATATACATAGTTAACATGGGCTGAAAGATTGCATTACTTTAATGAATTTAAAGTAGCAAGCAACAAAAGGTATTTAGGTACAAAATTACATTAATTTTAATGTAACAATGATAATTAAGGACATTACATTACATTACATTACAATAACCACTGATATGTTGTATACTAATAGAGTATGGCTGGATTCTGAGAGCCCACATAATCCTAGCATTTTTACTCTTCATTGTGTTTATGTAGGTGAGTGAATTGTGGTCTGAAAAAAAATTAATTTTAAATGGGGAAGTGCCCAAATACATGTCAAAATGCTCCAAGGACACCACAAGAGCTAGAGGCTCTTTCTCAATTGTGTTATATTTTTTCTGGTGTCATTTGAGCCTAGATGAATAGTAACATATAGGAAGGAGAATGTCAGTGGAGGATGACTGTTGGAGCAGCACAGCACTCACTGCATAACTATTCACATCTGTATGTTAAAGAAGGAAAGAATGAAATTAGGACACCTCAATACAGGAGCAGAAGAAAACAGATGCTTCAACTTTGTAAACGAGTCTGAACAATCCCTAGTCCAGATGAACTGGACTTTGCTACTAGTGAGCTCAGTGAGAGGAGCAGCAATTTGAGAAAAGCTTGGACAGAACCTGCAAAAATATCCTGCCATGCCCAGGAATCTCTGCACTCCTTATCCTGTGGCACTGGAAATGCAGATATAGCTCAAACTTTAGCATCAATAGGAGCAACCTCACCTTGGCCAATACAAAAGCCTAGATAGGTAATCTTGGCTTGACCAAAACTACATTTAGCTAAGTTAACAGTGAAGTTGTAGTGTACCAGTCTCTCAAACAATGCTCTGAGACATGTCAAGTGTTGTTCCCACTCATCACTGTACACCACTAAGTCATCAAGGTAGGCTTCTACTCTAAGTTGTGGGTCAATTTGTTCATTATACATGAGAATGAGGAAGCCATGTTATATACGCTGAAGGGGGTGACGAGATAGTTGAACAATCCATCTTGAACAGTAAAAGCAGATATTTCTTGAGCACTTTCAGTAAGCGGGACTTGATAATAGCCTCGTAAGAGATCTAAACAGCTGACATACTCGGATCCTGACACACAATCAATAAGGTCGTCAATGCGAGGTAGGGGATAACCATCAGGCAAGGTGACAGAGTTCACTTTCCGGTGATCAGAACACATCCTGAAACTACTGTCAGGTTTGGACACTAAAATACATGGAGATGCCTGTGGACTTTAACTGTGCTCAATCAGCCCATGAGATAACAGAAAGTCAACTTCACTCAACACTTTATGCTTCGTTGGACTCATCCTATATGGCGATTGCTTAATGACTTATGTTCCCTGTACATCAACGTCATGTACACCCAGAGCACAATGTTTAGGAACATCACTGAACAATTCAGGGTACTACAAAATCATGTTTTTAATATCACCAGCTTTATCAATCTCAAAGTTACTGAGAAAATTGTCTATTATTATTATTATTATTATTATTATAATCAAAAAGAAGCTCTAAGCCACAAGGGCTATACAGTGCTGCAGGGTAGGGAAGGAAGCAAGGGTATCGGGCAGCAGAAGGGAGGAGGGATGATTAGTAGGTTACAGAAAACAGCGAGGCAGGGGATAGTTTGGGGGTAGAGGGTAGCAAGAGATTGAGGTAGAAAGGGCTGAAGGTATCATCAGAGTTTGTGGAGTAAGTCAGTTGTTGTCAAAATGTCAATGAGAGAGTCCAGATGAAAGATGGGTCCATCAGCAAAAAGGGAAGGTAAAGAGAGAGCAGCTGGGCGAAGACGACATTGGAGGTAAATTCTGTGTGCTCGTTGATAAATTGGACAGTCTAACAGAATGTGGCTGACCGATAATGGAACCTGGCAATTCTCACAGAGAGGAGCAGGGCACCTCTACATGAGATATCCATGAGTAAGATGAGTATGGCCAATGCGAAGGCGGGAGAGAGTAGTCTCCCAACCTCAACACTGGTGACAAGAAGACGGCCAGTAAACTATACTCGGTTTAATAAATCAAAGTTAGTTATTGAGCAGACCAACATTGTTGCCAATGGGTGTGAAGGTGGGTAGCTATTACAGCAAAATAGTCTGGAAATGGAACACCTCTATATGAAATTGGTAGGTCATGCACTGCACAGCAGTGTCTGCCTGTTCATTGCCCTGTACATCAACATGACCAGGGACCCAACAAAAAAAATACCTTTATGCTTAGTATTATTATTATTATAATCAAGGGGGAAGCACTAAACCCGGAGGATTATACAGTGCCTGGGGGGGGATGTGGAAGGCATTCAGGCTTAATTCGGGGAACTGGTGCACAGATCCAATTCCCTAAATCAAGAGCCCCTCACCAACATCAAGGAACCTTCCTTGAGGGGTTTATGCTTAGTAGAGAAACGGCGTAGCCAAAGTTGGAAACAAAGAACTAGGGGGTGAGGTGTATCAAATTTCTGTATAGCCTGTAGAGCACTAAGGGAGTCAGAGACAACCACAAATGATAACACAGGCATAGATGTAATACGAGTAAGTGCTGCAAGAATGGCATACAATTCAGAAGTAAAAATGCTAGCAGAAGATAGTAAATGCCCTCACACGATGCTGTCTGGAAACACTGCTGCAAATCCAACACCATCAGAAGATTTAGAGCCATCTGTGAACATGGCAATGGCATGAAAATGAGAGTGGAAGTGGTCAAAAAAAAGAGCGCGGGAAGCCACCATAGGCAGTTGGGCTCTCGAGCAAGGGAGTAAGAAAGAACAGACCCAAACAGCTGGAACTTCCCAGGGGGGTAGGGAAAAGTGAGATGCTACATGAACATATGAAGGCAGTAACTGAAGGGAAGACAAGAGCGAATGTAGGCAAAGAGAGAAGGGATGCAGCAAACAGGGGTGGCAAACAAATAAAGAATGTCTACTAATTGTTGTGATAGAAACACAGGCCTTATCTCTAGGCTTTATTGAACATAGAATCTTCATAGTACTTCTGCAACAACAAAATATAATGACTAGTACATCTAATAATGGCTTCTACAGGGATGGTGATGTCTTGCATATGTCAAGAGAAAAGTTATAACTACAGGCCACATATTTAAACTCACCATGTAATCTGCATCACTGATAAATGGATATAGTAGGAGAGAATCACACACCATGTGTTGGCGCCCATGACACACACCAAACTGTTGTTGTTGTTAAGGGCCCCAAGAGGTGGTGCAGTATTATCCTGCTGCTGCTCCCCACAGGACCAGTATCACTACACTAATGTCAGTGACCATTCTATAAATGGAAGATTTGAGGAGATCATGAGAGAACACATAGTAGCGAAGGCAATGGGTATCACGGCGATCAGACAAGGATGGAACATTCACTTCTGCATAGAGGCCCTCAACAGGGGAAGAGCAAAAAGCACCAAGGCATAAACGTAATCCTTGGTGATGGATGGGGTTAAGTCTAGAGAGAGTAGCAGAAGAGGCCGCTGAATAGATCTAGTCACCATAATCGAGTTTCGATAAAATGAGGGCTGAATGTAGGTGAAGGAGAGTTCGACGATCATCTCCCCATGAAAGATGAGCAAGGGTTTTAAGAAGGTTCAGCCTGCTGTGACAAGCTGCCTTTAGAGAGGTAATGTGGGGTTTCCAGGATAACCTACAGTCAAAGAGAAGGCCTAGAAACCTGACTGTATCACGTTCAGTGATATGGGAGCCAAAGAGGTAGAAAGGAAGATCAGAGATGACAGAGCATCTAGTGAAAGTAATTTGCTGAGTTTTGGTACTGGAAAATTTAAACCCATGCGTGGTGGCCCAATTGGAAACATGGTCGACCGCATGCTGGAGAGAAACTGTAATGAGGTGACAGTCAGCGCTTGCACAAGCAATAGCGAAGTCATCTACATAGAGTGATGACCAAATATTGGATGGAAGAACATAGGCCAAATCATTTATAGCAAGGAGAAAAAGTGTTGTGCAGAGAACACATCCCTGGGGAACATCTTCAGCTTGGACAAAGTCCGGGGAGAGCACATTATTGACTCGAACATAGAAATGTCTATCAGTTAAAAAGTTCTTAAGGAAAGATGGTAGATTGCTTCAGAGGCCTAAGGAGTGGGCTTGTGCCAAAATATTATACCTCCAAGTTGTGTCAAATGTCTTCTCAAGGTCAAAAAATACGGCAATAGCTGAGTGGTTATTTGCAAAGGCATTACAAACATACGTATCCAAACGTAGTAAGGGGTCTATGTGTAGAACGGCCCTTACGAAAGCCATATTGAGGAGTGGAGAGATTGTTGTCTCTAAATACCACATTGAATGTCTATTTTCCAGACGTTCCATCACTTTGCAAACTGCACTGGTGAGAGCGATGGGATGATAGTGGGAGGCTTCATGTCCCGTTGTGCCCGGTTTGCGGAAAGGGAGAACAATGGCAGATTTCCACAACTCTAGAAGAACTCCTTGTGACCAGAAAATTGTCTAGCGATTGTAGAGTCACTGAATTTTCTAGACACATCTCTATACCCCTAGAGATGTCAGGCAGACTGACTTTTTCTTCCTCTCTCCTAGGAAGAATAGATGTAGTAGGTAGATGACTAGTGTAGTATGCCTTGAGCTAGTTAACATGGTACACATGGTTTGATTTCCTCTTCCCAAGCATACTAATTAAATAATTATCTCAGTTAGATGTGATTTGTCAAGTCCTACTTAGACTCCTGATAAGTAAGTACTCATAGCTAAACGGATCTTTTTGTCAGAAACACATTCTGATGCTAGTCATGTATTCTGAGTAATATTATCTAAAACAGTGGGATCAGAGGTATTACTAGGATTTTGTTGCCTTTGTTGCACGGAAGAGGATATGACTTGTGTGGGTGCACCAACCGCATGACCGTTTCTTGTATCTCTTTCTAACTTATAGCAATACTCTCTAGCATGTCCTTTTATGTTACAATAGATACATTTAACTTTCTTCTTCTCGGTATCAGATTTCTGTCTAGCCACACAGACAGATGGATCGAAAAAACTGGAACCGACCTCCGCATGAACCAGCTACATGATCTATGTCAAGTTAGACAACAGAGACATTTCCCTGCTCCATGGGATATTACCCCATTCCAAACTACCATTCCTCCATTTCCCCCCAAAACTCTTCTTAAATCACAACCAAAACTTTGTCTTGATGCCAAACATGATACCTTAAGCTGTATTGATAACTTAGTCACACAGAACACTCTTTCACAAATTATTTACGTTTATGGTTCTGTTCACCAGTCCACTGGTGCAGCTGGTAGTGCTGCTGTTGTCATACAGAGTGATGGCTCTCATAAAGAAATTGGAGCACGCATCAATAACTGGGCCTCTACCCTTCAGACAGAACTGTTTGCCATACTCCTTGCACTCAAATGCGTCCATGTATCTAAGGCTGACACTTTAATTGTAACTGATTCTCTGTCATCCATAAATGTTCTCAACTCATTAAGTATAATTTGTGGCATGCTTGTGTCAGAAGCTAGACATAGGTATGGTAAGATTGTGGACAGTGGAGTCAGAGTGTACATGCTGTGGTTTCCATCTCACATTGGTCTTCAGAAGCATGATAGAACTGATAAATTGGCTAAGCTGTATGCTTTCAAAGAGGGAGTAGATTACAATCTTGGGTTGTCAATTAGCAGTTTGAGAATAATAATACGAAAAGAACTTCAAATGAACTTTATTGACTTAAGACTTAGGGAGATTGACACAAGTCAGTCCATCTTTCATCATTCCATCATGCAGGAGGAGCCACATGTTTATGGTGCATCCAACAAGATAAGCAGACTCTTGGATGTCACTACCACCCGGCTCCGGCTGGGTTACATTTATCTATGGCAGGTTAAATCACCACCACCAGATGTAGACCAAACGAAATGTAAACTTTGCCAGATGGACTAATGTCACACCTTGCGTCATTAATGAATTTAGAAACAACTCACTCAGAAATGTTCAAGAAATGGCAAAGTATTTTATCCACAGTGGTATATTACAGACCATTCTGGAGAAATACCCTGTGTTTGCTAGCTGTAAAGAATGCATTACCATGTATGTGTGTACTCACCTATTTGTGTGTGTGTCTGTGTGTGTGTACTCACCTAATTGTGGTTGCAGGGACCGAGACTCAGCTCCTGGCCCCACCTCTTCAATGATCGCTACTAGGTCCTCTCCCTCTCTGCTTCCTGAACTTTGTCATACCTCTTCTTAAAACTATGTATGGTTTCTGCCTCCACTACTTCACTTGCTAGGCTATTCCAGTTCCTGACAACTCCATGACTGAAGAAATACTTCCTAACGTCCCTGTGACTTGTCTGAGTCTTCAGCTTCCAGTTGTGACCCCTTGTTTCTGTGTCCCCTCTCTGGAACGTCCTATCTCTGTCCACCTTGTCTATTCCCCGCAGTGTGTGTGTGTGTGTGTGTGTGTGTGTGTGTGTGTGTGTGTGTGTGTGTGTGTGTGTGTGTGTGTGTGTGTGGGTGTGTGGGTGGGTGTGTGTGGGTGTGGGTGTGGGTGTGGGTGTGTGTGTGTGGGTGTGTGTGTGCGTGTACTCACCTAATTGTGGTTGCAGGGCTCGAGACTCATCTCCTGGCCCCACCTCTTCACTGATTGCTAAAGGATCACTTGGACAACGAAATATGGATCCCAGGTTACAACCTATACAGATGTGACAGAGTGAACAGGCAAAAGGGGGGGGGGTTGGCCTGTACATTGCAAAGTCACTTGTTTGCACAGACTGCTAAATGCCTCAAATGATGTAGTGGAAGTTTTAGCAGTAAAGGTCGAGAACCAAAACCTAGTCATTGTGGTAGTCTACAAGCCTCCGGATGCAACATTCCAGCAATTCCAGGAACAGCTGTTAAAAATTGACCACTGTCTGGAAAATCTTCCAGCTCCTGCACCCAACATCTTGCTCCTGGGGGATTTCAACTTAAGGCACCTAAAATGGAGGAATATAGCAAATAATATTGTTGCAGTAATAACACCAGGAGGCAGCTCTGACGAAAACTCACACTCACGCGAGCTTTTAAATCTCTGCACAAAATTCAATTTAAACCAGCAAATAATAGAGCCTACTAGACTGGAGAATACACTAGACCTCATCTTCACTAACAATGATGATCTGATAAGTGTCACCATATCAAAAACAATATACTCAGATCACAACATAATTGAGGTTCAGACATGTATGCACGGAGCCCCAGACCGACATAATTGAGATTAGTCACGAGGGAGCATTCACCAAATTCAACTTCAATAACAAAAACATTAAAGTGGGACCAAGTAAACCAAGTCCTAACCGATATAAGCTGGGAAGATATACTAAGCAACACAGACCCCAACTTATGCCTAGAACAGATTAACTCGGTGGCACTCTATGTATGCACAAGGCTTATTCTCTAAGAAAAAGGAGGAGTAGATGTAAAATAGAAAGAGACAGGCGCTCCCTTTACAGGCGACGGTAAAGAATAACAGAGCGGCTTAAAAGAGGTCAATATATCTGAAATGCGTAGGGAGACACTGGTCAGAGAAATAGCAAGCATCGAACTTAAGCTAAAAGAATCCTTTAGGAGTCAAGGAATCGCGGGAAGAACTAAAAGCCATAAATGAAATCGAAAGAAATCAAAAGTATTTCTTCTCCTATGCCAAATCAAAATCGAGAACAACGTCCAGTATTGGGCCCTACTTAAACAAGATGGGTCCTACACAGATGACAACAAGGAAATGAGTGAGCTACTCAAGTCCCAATATGACTCAGTTTTTAGCAAGCCGCTAACCAGACTGAGAGTCGAAGATCAAAATGAATTTTTTATGAGAGAGCCACAAAATTTGATTAACACAAGCCTATCGATGTTATCCTGACGCCAAATGACTTCGAACAGGCGATAAATGACATGCCCATGCACTCTGCCCCAGGGCCAGACTCATGGAACTCTGTGTTCATCAAGAACTGCAAGAAGCCCCTATCACGAGCCTTTTCCATCCTATGGAGAGGGAGCATGGACACGGGGGTCGTCCACAGTTACTAAAAACAACAGACATAGCCCCACTCCACAAAAGGGGGCAGTAAAGCAACAGCAAAGAACTACAGACCAATAGCACTAACATCCCATATCATAAAAATCTTTGAAAGGGTCCTAAGAAGCAAGATCACCACCCATCTAGAAACCCATCAGTTACACAACCCAGGGCAACATGGGTTTAGAACAGGTCGCTCCTGTCTGTCTCAACTATTGGATCACTACGAGAAGGTCTAAATGCACTAGAAGACAAAAGAATGCAGATGTAATATATACAGACTTTGCAAAAGCCTTCGACAAGTGTGACCATGGCGTAATAGCGCACAAAATGCGTGCTAAAGGAATAACAGGAAAAGTATGTCGATGGATCTATAATTTCCTCACTAACAGAACACAGAGAGTAGTCGTCAACAGAGTAAAGTCCGAGGCAGCTACGGTGAAAAGCTCTGTTCCACAAGGCACAGTACTCGCTCCCATCTTGTTCCTCATCCTCATATCGACATAGACAAGGATGTCAGCCACAGCACCGTGTCTTCCTTTGAGATGGACACCGAATCTGCATGACAGTGTCTTCCAATTTTTTTTTTGTTTTTTGCAGACACTGCCAAAGCACAGGCGGGACATCAAACCCCAAATCTTTCAGTGGGCTGCAGAAAACAATATGAAGTTCACGATGGAAATTTCAATTACTAAGTTATGGTATACATCAAGAGTACAAAACAAATTCTGGCCATCAAATAGAGCGAAACACAACGTCAATGACCCTGGGAGTGTTCATGTCCGGAGGATTCTCACTTCAAGGACCCATAACATTGTATCAATCGAATCTGCTAGAAAAAATGACAGGGTGGATAATGAGAACCTTCAATAAACCTTTATTTTTTTTTTAAAGGGGGGGGGGAGGCCAAGGCCCATGATGACACTCTTCAGGTAACCTTGTTCTATCTAGGCGAATATTGCACTGCACTTAACAGCACCTTTCATAGGCAGGTGAAATTGCGAACCTAGAATAAGTAACGAGAACTATTCACGGTGCGCATAACGGAGATAAACACCTCATTATTGGGAGCGGCTTGAGGTTCCTAAACCTGTATTTCCCTGGACCGCAGGAGGGAGAGTACATGATTATATACCACATGGAAAATCCTTAGAGGAATAGTACCGAACTTGCACAGAAAATCACTCACTAGAAGCAAAGACTTGGCAGAACGATGCACCAGCCCAATAAAAGCAGGGGTGTATAGCTCGTTAAGAGACCATTCAATAAAGTGATCAGGGGCCCGAGACTGTTCAAACGCCTCCCAGCACACATAAGGGGATTACATACAGACCTGGCAGTTTTCAAGCTGCACTGGACACGCACCCTAAACGTCAGTTCATGGTCAGCGGGGCTGTGGCTCGTCGTTGGTTGGCGTGCAGCCAGGCTAAGCAAACAGCCCGCTAGTTGATAAGGCTCTATCCACCAGAGGGCCTGGGCACAGACGCGGCCGCTGGGGCGTTGAACCCCCGGAAATACTCTCTCCAAGGTAAACTCCAGGTTCTATCTCTCTTCTCTCGGCTTCCTGAGGCTTTAATCATACCTCTTCTTAAAATCTATGTTTGGTTCCTGCCTCCCTACTTCACTTGCTAGGCTTTCCACTTCCTGACGACTCTCTGACTGAGAAATACTCCTAAACGTCCCTGTGACCTCGTCTTCTGAGTCTTCAGTTCGTTGTGACCCCTTGTTCCTGTGTCCCCTCTCTGGAACGTCTTCTCTGTCCACCTTATCTATCTCCCGCTATCTTGTATGTCGTCATCATGTTTCCCCTGACCCTTCTGTCCTTCCAGTGTCGTCTGTCCGATTTCACTCAACTTTCCTCGTACGACATTCCCTGAGCTCTGGACAGCCTTGTTGCAAAACCTTTGTACTTTCTCTTACTTCTTGACGTGGTTGACCAGGTGTGGGTTCAAGACTGGTGACTGCATACTCTGTTATGGGGCATAACATACACAGTGTTTTTTATTTTTTACAGTGTCTTCTTGAACGATTCCTTATTTAGGTCATCGGATCGCTATCCTACAGGTTTGCCAGGCGCCCATTGTTGAGAGTTATTTGGTTGATGTGTGCTCGGTGACGTGCTCGGTTTATGGTCACCCCGAGGTCTTTCTCCCTGAGTGAAGGTCTGTAGTCTTTGTCCAACCTAGCCTATACTCTGTCTGCCCGTCTTCTTTGCCCTCCCCAATCTTCATGACTTTGCATTTAGCAGGATTGAATTCGAGAAGCCAGTTTCTGGACCACATGTCCAGCCTGTCCCAGTCTCTTTGCAGTCCTGCCTCATCCTCAATCGATTTAATTCTTCTCATCAACTTCACATCATCTGCGAACAGGGACACTTCAGAGTCTATTTCTTCCATCATGTCGTTCGCATATATCAAAAATAGCACTGGCCCTAGAACTGACCCCTGTGGGACCCTGCTCGTCACAGGCACCCACTGTGATACCTCTTCACGTACCATGACTCGGAGGGGAGGGGAATAGATGGTTGGGGGAGAGGGGATGGATGGTTATGCGGAGGGGGAGGATGGTTAATGGAGGGGGAGAGGTTGTTGGGGGAGGTGGGTGTTGTGACAGAAACACAGGCCTTATCTCTAGGCTTTATTGAACATAGAATCTTCATAGTACTTCTGCAACAACAAAATATAATGACTAGTACATCTAATAACTGCTTCTACAGGGATGGTGATGTTTTGCATATGTCAAGAGAAGAGTTATAACTACAGGCCACATATTTAAACTCACCATGTAATCTGCATCACTAATATATTGATATAAAAAGAAGAGAATCACACACACATGTGTTGGCGCCCATGTAACACACCAATGTTGCTGTTGTTAGGGCCCAAAGAGGTGGTGTGGTATTATCCTGTTTGCTGCTCCCAACAGGAGCAGTCTCATACATATTCTCACCCCTTCTAAAATATCAGAGACAGTAATCTCCCCAAAACGTTAGGTGGGCGACGTACCCAGTCCCGAACCTTCGTAGCCTTGAGCTCTTCAACAGGTTCAATATTTTCTCAGCGGGGTTTGTCTACTGCTGGAGCAGAATTCCTCTATTTCTGTTAAGGTAGTCTCAAGGGGCTTTCCAGGAGAAAACGAAAGATCTTTCACATCTATTGCTGTATAATTAAAAATAATAAACTCTTGAGATTCCACACTAATGGGGATTTTCAAAACTGGGGCTAATGTCTTATAGATACTGTAGTCTCTTCCCATTTTGGTAGCGATATGGGCGTTATTGTGGATTAGCTTGCCAGGAGCTATACCACTTCCACACTAAAGGATCTCCGTCTTGTTCTCCTACGGTGACTCTTCAGGAGACCGGGTCCGGATGACATATCCAAGTGGGCACGGAAGGCTCCCATAGAGGAATCGACGTGAATAGTTGAGGAGTCTTCATGGAGGGGTTTGCATGTAGCTGTGCACAGTAATTGTATCTAATAGTGTGAAGTGGATCAGTAGGACCAGTTTGCCCAGTGGAAACAGGTAGATTGTGCGACTCATTGTCATTGTAACTGCCTCTCCATATAGTCCCCATTGAACCGCGCCACTTGGTCCCATTGCCTTGAGGGTTGTAGCTTGTTGTTCTGCTGCAGGCAATACCTTTGCTAACCAATAACTCCTGAAGTTCGTTACTCATGAACGAGGATTACCCCTGTCTGAATGGATAAAGGCTGGGCATACCAAAAATAGAGAACAACTGTGAAAGACAACTAATAACAGTTGAAGCAGTCATATTGGCACAGGGAACAAAGGGTGACCTTGAATATTCATCTACTATGTTAAGGATTATTATTCTGATTTTGGCATGGTAGAGGTCCTTTGAATTCTATATTCAGTCTCTCGAAAGGCTGGGTGGATTTTATGAGATAAGTCTTCTCTGGCTGATGGTAAGTTTGGCTTACACTCTGAATTACTTCTGCATGCTCTGATCACTTGTCGCACATCTATCCACTGAGTAGGGCATGTTTTTTGATTTGACAAAATGTTTACAGGGCGGTAACTCCTGGGTGACACAAAGCCTTGTGGAGCGGCTGAGAGTGATTGCAAATCATGACATAGCTGCTCCACAGTGGGACCTAGAGAATGATCAGGTGAGATGTTCTCTTGACCCCGTGTCGGTACAGAATATCAAAGTCATAACACGATAGTTCCATCCTCCAGCGTAATATATTTGCTCATTCTTTATCCTACTTTTGTGGTACTTCCTTGTTCGAAACATTACATCACGCGTCCGTTGGTTCAGTCCTTATGGTGAAATGTTCTACCAGTTAATAATGCCTCCAGTGGCGAATGCTTTATTTAGCTGGCTTCCTTTTCTAGCAGCTCCAGCATTACACATTCTTGATCATTGAAAGTTCTCGAAAAGGAGAGGCTAATGGTCGTCCTGCCTGAGATAAGACAGCTGCAATGGCATGTCAGATGCATCCGTTTCCACTTCGAATGGTAGGGACTCATCAATGGCTTGAACTACTGAGTTTTCAATGTCCTGTTTGAGAGTATGGAAAGCGGCTCTGCTTCCTTTGTCACAGGAAATGTGGTAGCACCTCAAATGGGCGGACTTACTATGAATTGTTGGAGATCCATTGTGTGTAATAAGCAAAGAGACCAAGAGTTCTTCGGAGTGACTTTTTGTCTTGAGGCATTGGAAGTTCCCATAGAGGTCGTAGTCGTTCAGGGTTTAGTTGAAAAGTGCACTTTTCCTCATTGTAACTGATATTTTTCTTCTTGGCAGCTTCCAAAAACTTATCAAGGTTTGCATCATGTTCCTCTTGGGTCTTGCCACAAATGGTAACATTATCTAAATACGCATAAGTTCCCATGAGTTGCTCTTCCTGAATGAGTGAATCCATAATTCGTTGGAAGCAGGCTACCCCATGGTGACTCCAAAAGGGGTACTCTGATAAACTGATACTGGCCATCTCTAAGCCTGAAACGGCTGTGTATGGTTTATCTTTCATTATTATAGGGACTTGATTGACACTCGTAGATCATTTGTGCTAAACACAATAGTTCTGAGCAATTTTGTTCACTGTATCATCATTCGAGGTTGAGAGGGTACCCATCAAGAAGCGTAATTTTTTGATTGTTCTCAGAGTAATCGATAGCAGTCTCCGTTTCCTATAATTTCCTTAACAACATAACCTGTGCACGCCAAGGGGAATACTTGGTTCCTATAATACCCTCCTCAGTAGCCTCTGAGTTTCTTTCTCAATTAAAATCCGATCCTCTAAGAATAGGCGCGTGACTTAGTGATATAGGATGGGCAATCCCCCCCCTGGTAAAGATTTGCAAACAGCTTTGGTGGGTTCTACCCTTAAGTGCATAAGTCCACCGACACAAGAGGAGGTAGTTACCTCCATATGTTAGGTGACACACTATCATGCAGCTTCTGAAAAGTCCTGACCAAGGATAGACATCAGAGCACAGTTGTGGCAGAATAGCTAAATGTGCATCTTGATAATCCTTTCCATTAACTCTGAGATTTACCTTACGCAAAACCCTAAGGTCTGACTAGAGAGAGGATGTTGATGGATGGAAAACGGTACCTGATGAGTGATGTACAGGCAGGGAGTGGCGTTTAACTAAGGTAAAGGTTGATTGAAACTCTCTGAGCTGCCACTATCAATAAGCCATCTATTCTGTTCCTTTGATGATATATTTCACCAAACTGCCTTTGGACAGTGAATTTGGAGTAGCTGCAGAAGTCACTGTTGCTAGATCGCATGATCACTGGAAAGTGTGGAGGCACTAGCTCTTGTTGATGCATTAGCACGGACATACTTTAGCCAAAGGACTTTTTTGTGGCATTTATGGCACATTGGCTTCACGAGCAGGAACTTTGGACGTGGATGTCTTGAAAAACCACAAAAAAAACAACACCGTACCTGCTGCTGCTGTCACTGAGGCAGGATTCCACAGTAAATTCATTGCAAGAGTCTTGGTCAGGAATTGCAGCACTTACACTCGAGAAGCTGAGTGGTATGTTTAATTCAGAATTTTCTGGCGCTTGAATCTAGGCTTTCTGGTCGAACGGCAGTGGCTAAGTCGAGAGTTTTTATTCTCAATAAATGCTGCTTATTATTGGTGATTGCAGGCACATGATAAAAGCCATCCTGATGGACTATTTCACAAAACGGAGCAGCTGTCATGCTTGAGAAGTGGCAGTCCCTTCTCTTCTTTCACCTAAATTTTTTAGTGCTTGAAGGTTTTCCTCTAAGGATTCAATCAGTCTGCTGGCGGCGGAGTTGCAAGGCTATAGCGTGCAAAGATTTCTTTGTAGGTTTAATATACTGGATTAGAGGGTTTTGATAGCATCTTCATAGGTATTACACTCAAGAAATAGCCTCATATAGCTTAGGTGACACAAAATTGATAAGCAGACTTAGTTTTATCTAGATCTTTTTTAGGAGGGCTCCCAAGATGTTTCGAAAAGTCTTAAACCTAGTGCTTGCATTTACTGAGCAGCCCTCATTTGGAATAAAGCTGGGCTCACAGTCTAGCCTCTCAGGTTTCAGTAAACGCTCCATAATATAATAATAATATTATATTAATAATAATATCTTTATTTACTACCAAGTACATGTACATGGTATACAGGCCTAGCTGATAACAATGACATACTACTATATAGAAAGCCTCTTGTTATGCTCAGAATGTCGGGGTCAAATTAGGTCAGTGTCCAGGATTGCGACCACACCAGTCGACTAACACCCAGGTACCTTTTTCTGATGGGGAAATAGACAACAGGTGGAAAGAAACACGCCAATGATTCTACTTCTGGGCCTGGAATCGAAACCCAGGCTCTGCCGTGTGTAATGCGAGAGCGTTAGCACACCAGGCCCACCAAGGAGCCCATGTTGTGATGTAGTTCTAGCGCAGATCACCCACCAGGCTAGCCCAGGATTCTATGTTCAATAAAATTGTTGTGATAGAATCTCAGGCTTATCTCTAGGCTTTATTGAAATGAATTTCATAGTACTTCTGCAACAAACAAAAAATATAATGACTAGTACATCTAAATAATGCTTCTATACAGGGATGGTGATGTTTGCATCATGTCAGGAGAATAAGTTAAACTAACAGGCCACATATTTTAAATCACAATGTAATCTGCATCACTAATAGATGATATAAAAGAAAGAGAAATCACCACATGTGTTAGTAGCCCATGACACCAAACTGTTGTTTGTTGTGTTGTTAAGGGCCCCATGAGGGTGGTGCATGTATTATCCTGGTGCTGCTACCCACAGGAGCAGTATCACTACAGTGGGTTAGATGGTTTGGGGGAGGGTTAGCGGTTGTGGGGGAGGTGTAGGTGGCTAGGGGGAGGTGGGTTAGGGTAGGGGAGAGGTGGTTAGGAAGGAGTGGGGGTACATGCTTGAGAGAGCGGGATGGATGGTTATACGGGGGAGGGCGAGGGTGGTTATTGGAGAGGGGGGGAGGTAGTTGGGGGAGGAGGTTAGGATGGTATGGGGAGGGTTAGTGGTTTTGAGGGAGGGGTAGGTGGTATGGTGAGGTGGTAGGGAAGGGGGATAGGATGGTTTAGGGGATGAAGGGGTACGTGTTTGTGTTCAAGTGTATATGTGGCTTTTGTGTAGTGTTGTGGCGCATGTGTGTGTGTGTGTGTTTGCGTGGTGTACTCTCCTAATTGTGGTTGAGGGGTCGATACTCAGCTCACTGGCCCCCGCCAGGTGTGTGTGTGTGTGTGTATGTCTGTGTGTGTGTGTGTGCATGCATGTGTGTGTGTGTGTGTGTGTATTCGCCGAGTTTGGTACCATATTGTCCTATGTGCAGGTGTGTGTGTGTATGAGTGTTTAGTGTGGGGGGAGGTGGTGAGGGGGAGATTATCCTAATACCAGTTAATTCTGGGTTATAAAAAGCAGAAGCTGCTACAAGGGTCTAAAGCTTATATGAGTTGTCTGGCCACTTGTGTGTGTGTGCATGTGTGTTGAGGGAGGGATGGTTAGGGGGGTAGGTGGTGTGGTTGAAAGATCCGTTATACCTCTTGACATTGTAGGCTCTAAATTTACGCAGCTATCTTTCCAAGTAATTGCTTACTCTCTACCAATTATTGCCCTTTCTGGATTAAGTATCATATTATTGCTGGTTATTATCCTATTCCTTGTTCACAATGTCTAGAGGACTTCTAGCTTCCTCAAGTATTCGTACTGCTAATAACTAACGGTATGAACACTGCCTCACCCCTACGTTACCCCTCGCTAGTCTGCTCTATCACCTCTCACTCTCCTCAAACACTATCTTCACTTTAACTTATGCTATTTCTAAACTAATTCTGGTAATAGCATGCAGGAGTGTGTATATGGGTGTGTATGTTGTGTGTATGTGAAAATTTGTGTGGATCTGCCTCAATTGGAGTCGCCTACCCTGGCAAACTCTGTTGACACCGAGCTCTGAGGGTGGGTACCTCAGCCTCACAAGTGGCTTATAGGACAGAATTTTCACAATAATTGGCATTGCAAGAAACCTCGCCTGCATGCACGTTAAAGGACTAACTTACTTGGTGTTGCCAGCATATCTCCTGATCTTCACTTCCTTAAAGCTAGCCTTAGCCCTTTGGATCCCCCTCAGAACCATGTGCAATGGGAGCAATTAATCGGGGCAATATTCAATCATAATTAGTGTCTGCCTGCCACCTCAGAAAATTCCTATATCCTAACGAGGGTATGTATCCCCTAGTTATAATGATGCAGTCTCAGACACGAGCTTCAAGACTGCTCTGAGACCTGGTACTTACTGGGCATTCTCAACTGTTGCAACCGGGCCACAGTTGACTCTCACTCACAATCTCCCCAGACACTGGCCCAGTAATCTCAGACGGAAAAAACGTGAATGTCATCATGCATTACTGTATGGGCCGGACGGAGGTCATCTACGGTATCTTGACGGTGCCTCTACCAGATTTCCCCAAGTCTTCAGATGTGATGACACAGTGGGGGCGCCGTCTGCTGATCACAGCATGTCTTGTCCTAGTTGGTGTCTGTCTTAAGAAGAACGAGCTGGTCCCCTTGTAGACCCTCGTCTCTTCGTTCAAAACTAGGGCTGCCAGTTCTCCCTAGCTTAACTTATCCTAGCTGTTTGCCTACATTATAAGGCCTATTACTACCTATGTTACGGTCTTAGGTCTACATTATACGCATGTGAAATGACTACATAGGGGGTGCCTTAAGTAAGATTGCAGACTTCTTAGCTTCTACTTAGTTCGTGGAGAACGGTACTACTTCAGATTTGCCTGCCCATGTGGATAGAGGCTACCCATACGTTGATGTTTCTGTTGAATCATGTGAGTCTCATAAGTATATATATGACCACCTATACAACTATATGCTATATCACTCATAAGTCGTCACAGACGGAACCCGCCTAATGCTTTGTAGTGTGGTATGGGGAGTCTCAGTGTGTAGAAGTGCGACTAAGATGACTTCTGCAGCTCTCGACAGTGTTCACCAGTCATCGCGAGCCACTTGCTATAGAGGTGATCTGTTCGTCCGTCTGCGAACTTCGAGGGATGCCAAGAATGTCTACGAGATGTGTCTCGTCATGCCACTCGCACATTGACAGAACTCGGATGCAAGGCAAACGATGCGTGATAGTCCTGTGCACAGTCTCTGTAAGCCGCCCGACCTAACCCTGTGACTCAGCCTAAAGCCTCCTCACATGGGTCACGAACCTGGGCACGAAGTGCTCCGTGTCGCTGGCCCAACAGTCTAGACTCGTGAGTCAGACTGCCGCAACTACACAATAATTGCACGGCGTCGAGATACTCGTGTCAGACCACGAGTCGCAGCCTCATGCTCCCTGTCTCGCGCGCCTCGCGTCAAGAGCTATTAGTAGTCACGCTGCTGCTCGACGTACATCTCCTTGACTGGGTGGTGGATGTATAGACTATTGTTCATGAAGTTAGCGTGGTGGACGTGTCTGCTAGAGCAAATCCACTATTATCTCGCCTTAGAAGCGTGTGTAGATATCGCTGTTGCATCATGTGGCCCACTTACGCACTGACGCAGAGGTCATACTTGCATGACATAGTCGCTATAGCACTCGAGGTGCTCTACACTATGCACCTGTGTACGCCGTGTACGCCTCCGCACTGTCGTGACCAGAGGAATATTACTCGCGTACGGAGTCTTTAGACAGGACAATGTCTAGTCTCCTCTTTAGCTTTACCTGTTGCCTTGTGCTAAATGTCCAGGTGTGAGTCCAGATTGCGTCTGGCCGGTACGTCGGGTCAGTCGACTTGATAGTTTTTACTCTACGTGACGTTGGAGCTCACCTGGCTGGTTATACAGATCCTCAGTAGAGCTAGCATCAAGTAGCTATCCGGTATACTGGTCCACGCACTTGTCACCTTACATTCGACGCCACGCATATGCCTCCCAATGATGGTCAGGGGCGAGTCGTCTCCCACTGTACGTAGATCTGGGGTGGAAAGTTAGTGATATAATGCGTACCAGTGCTCCACGGCCGAGTACGCGTACCAAGTGTGCGTGTGGCTCCCGGTAGAGACCTCTCTGCTCGTCTCGTATTTTTATGGATATTGCCTCACTCTACTGGAGCAGAGATCTGTATACTGATGATATAGATAATTCACACACACTAACACCAAACAACTAGATACCCCGCTCCCCACTAACGCCCCTAAACACCCCCCCCGCCCCAACAACCCCCCCCTACACATCCGTACCGTACCGCTCCCCCCCACCCCCTCCCCCCCCTCGCCCCGTCCCCCCAGTCCCGACCAAGCGCCCTACTCCCCCCATCGCCTCTTCTATTTGAGGGCTCCCCCCCTACCCCTCCCACCAGGATACCCCCAGAGACGATACCCTACATTTTCTGACCGTCGTCCAGTGGGTTATTTATATTTATTTTTAAAAGATGGTTACTTTAATTCCCCTGGTCTGCAGCTCTCGTCAAGGTCTTTCAATCGCTTAGCAGCTGCAGTAAGTAAGTCCTCTCGCTGTAACTCGCCCTGGGGATTGTCTCTACTCACACAGGCTTGTAATGTCTCTGCGATGTCCACCTTAATTTCGACTTGACATCCACCACATCATAAGATTTGGGTGCGGCCTGTTTATAGCCCCTCACAACATCATACTCACTTTCTCCGTGGCCTTCATATTTAATTTAGCCACCACACTTCTTTGTGTATCAAGGCTACTTAGTTTGCTCCTGGGTCAAAGAATATCGGGTCTGTTTGGACTGTGCCCATTCACAACCTTTGCCATGACTGTTTGTAGGGGCAGCACCTACCGTGATTCTCACTGGATTAGTGACTTCACTTCCCACTAATCACGATGGGGCTACCATTTCAGGCTCAGACTCACGTTCTATCTCTCATGAGAGATATCCTCTCTAGCTTGGGGTTCCCTTAATTTCATTGGGACATAGTGAAGTATTGGTGCTTACCTTTGCAACAGACTCGACACTCACTGAGCTGGGTGCCCCAGTCCTCTCGCCAAAGGTGTTCCCCCACAACACTTGAAGCAGAGTCCAACTCCCTAGGTCTTTATGTTGCTACTGATCAGTGTTATATTACTTCGGGCAACCTCGTCCTAGGTGTGTTCGCTTCGCAGGAACACACATATCTCTGGAATGAGGTGCCTCTGAGGTTCTGGTTTAGACGGTTCGTTCCTTAGACACCTCCTTTACATAGTACACTCCAACGTTATTGTACGAGCTTTAGGACTGTTCTTCGAGATCTCAAATTGAGCAATGTCTGGGGTTTTTATGTGGCGATGGTTGGTGACTCTTCTCTACACCTGTACGGCAAATGAGAAAACGGAGATCTTCCCAACCCCTCAACAATTTGTTTATATACGTGAACTATTCGTCGATATTTTAAGGGTAAACTCATGCACTGTCTTATTGCTAGCCAGTTTCCTCTAATCACCTGGCTGGAGTTTTCCTGGAGTTTACCTGGAGAGAGTTCCTGGGGTCAACGCCCCCGCGGCCCGGTCTGAGACAGGCCTCCTGGTGGAATCAGAGCATGATCAACCAGGCTGTGTTGCTGCTGGCTGCACGCAAACAACATACGAGCCACTGCCCGGCTGATCCGGAACTGACTTTAGGAGCTTGTCCGTGCAGCTTGAAGATGTCCAGGGGTCTGTTGGTAATCCCCCTTAAGTGTGTGTGGGAGGCAGTTGAAAGTCTCGGGCCCCTGACACTTATTGTATAGTTTCTTAACGTGATAGTAACCCTGCTTTTCAATGGGAGGATGGTGCATCGTCTGCCAAGTCTTTTTGCTTTCGTAATGAGTGATTTTGTGTAAATTTGGGTACAGTCCCCTGGGTTTTTCCAGGTGTAATAACATGTATCTGTCCCCCCTGCGTTCCGGGAATACAGGTTTGGGAACCTAAAGCGCTCCCAAAATTGATGTTTTATCCCCGTTTATGCGCCCCGTAAAAGTTTTCTGTAATTTTCTGGGTGGGGAAATTTCCCCTGCCTTAAAAGGTGCTGTTAGTGTGCAGCAATATTCCACCCTAGATAACAAGTGCCTAAAGAGTGTCATAGGGCTTGGCCCCCTAGTTTAAAAGGTTCTCATTACCCATCCTGTCATTTTTCTAGCAGATGCGATGGATACAATGTTATGGCCTTGGGAAGGGTGAGTCCTCCGACTGACACCCCCAGGTTTTTGGGACTTGGGGGTTTTTTTCGCTCATTGTGGCCAGAATTTGTTTTTCTCTGATGAAGATTTAATTTCCTCAGTTTACCATATTGAGAATTGAAATTTCTCATCGTTTAACTTCTATTGTTTTTTGCACCCACTGAAAATTTGGTTATGTCTGCCCGGGGCTTTTCATGTCGCAAAAGGGAAGACACGTCAGATTCGGGGTGTCCCTCTGCAAAGGAAGACACGGTTGGGGGCTGACATCCTTGTCTATGTCGGTAAAGGAGAGGAACAAGATGGGGGCGAGTACTGGTTTTCCCTTTTGGAACGACTTTTTACCGTAGCTGCCTGGCTTTACTCTGTTGACGACTACTCTCTGTGTTTGTTAGTGAGGAAATTTTGATCCATCGCCCCCCTTTTCCCCTTTTTCCCTTTTGCACGCATTTTTGGCGCTATTACGCCATGGTCACACTTGTTGAAAAACTTTTGCAAAGTCTGTAATATTACATTGCAAATTTTTTTTTGTCTTTTAGTGCATTTAGGCCTTTGTTTTTAGTGGGCCCAAAAGTTAAACCCGACAGGAGCGACCTGTTCAAACCCTTTGCCCTGGGTTGTGTAACTATGGGTTTCTAGATGCGTGGTGATCTTCTTCTTAGGACCCATTCGAAAACATCCCCATCATGCAAAACTCTGAAACCATTTTCAAGCTCATAATTTCAATACGGAAATTCTCAAAGGGTTGGGCGGTCTGTCGGCAAGCCTCTAATCCAACAACCGATAAAGATAGCACCTTTATCTCCTCAGTGTTCCAAAAATGTCTTCTAATTGGTCTTTGGATGTTTGGGAATTGTTTCCGTAAACTGGTAGTTTCCGGACCCGGTCTAAGGCTTTTCCCTTGAGCTGCGACCTCAAATTTCTGCAACTTGACGGCACTGAAAAATGTTCCTGCCATCACTGGGCTCTAAACTGCCCAAAAAAAAGTACTCTGTTAGGTTTTCCGCGAACGTTGGTAAAATTTTAAATGGGGGAACTTGGGAAATATTTACAGGGGTTTTTGGTTGTTTGGGTACCTGCGGGGTTCACCCTACCCTTGAATACAGCCTTCAATGACTTAATTTTCTTTGTACAAAA
>NC_069458.1:3714112-3736192 GCF_026875155.1 Cherax quadricarinatus | reverse complement strand
CCCATTTGACCAAAAACAAAAATATTAATTTCTCAATCTTAAAATAAGAATCCTTGATACTCCAATACTGAAACTATGTACTGTGCCAAAACAAAAAACATTCACTTTGCTAAGCTAAAAAAACTAGATTTAGTCACTTACCAAATACCAACTTACCTCAAAATTTTGAAATATTTTTAAAATAAAAAATTAAACAAATCTCCCAAAAAACCCTAGCCAGTAGGCTTTTTCTAGTGGTACACTCTGTAATCATTATTTAAACTACATGTAAACCACACAACAACCAAATCTGTAAATTCAACATTGTAATCTTTATAGAAATAAAAAAGTATCTCTCAGTATCCCAAGTCAGCCCACACATTACTTCATATAGGCACTTCAACTCCAGCTATCCATATTTTGATCCCTCAAAATGCACTAATTACTGTTCCATTCCCTCAGGGGCATCATTGAAACCTTGCATTATTTCATTAACCCCTTCACATATCCTCATTATTTCCCCTCTTCAGTTAAACGTCACAAACCCGGGAAATTGTCCACATAACATTATTTACCCAATTACTTAGCCCCAGTGGATCACCTGTGCACTTAAGGTGTGCATTTATCGTCGCCTGAAGTAAGAACAATTTATTATTTAACTGTTTATTAATTATATCATTATAAGCAGCCCAACAATTCTGGTGTCTTGCTCAGTTCACAGAGTTGGGCCCATTAACTGCCCCATACCCCATCCTAAAATTAGTAGATAATTCTGGACGGTTAACTTCCAAAGGGAAGTCGCACCCAGTAATGTCCAGAGTCAAATTTAACATCTTTCAGGTATTGTTCCTGAGTAAAGGAATGATCTGGACTTTCCTCATTTATATTAATCCCTATGCTGTCCAGCTTCCACAAATTAGACTGGTTCAACATCATCCTCGATAGAAGAATACTTGTACTGGGTTGACCTTTATGAGTAAGACACCGTGACTGTATTTACTACTTCCTCTAGGCATTATTAATAGGCGGTAGTCTCGCCATATATTACATGGCCCGTTCCAGTGTTGAGATTAGATTTTTAGATTTTGCCACCGAAGTGGCTAGTTTATTGTGCACCCCATATCCATCCTGTGGACGGTAGCGCGAGAGCATATGGATACACAAAAGGCCTAGGAACTAGGCCCCAAAGGGTTAACAGGAATACATATGGATTTATATCTACATATCTATAGTTCACTTATCTGTTACAAGCAAATTTAGGAAATTTGCTTAGTATATCTGGTATCTTATTTTCATTAATAAGATATCTTGACATGTCACATAGGTTATTATACTGTCTGTCTCTGTATTCCTCAATAAGTGGACAATTAAGCACATAGTGTTCAAGAGAGTGACCAATGCCTGATCACATAATTTACATTTAGTTTTATCATCATCTTGTGTCTCCCAAACTGCCAGAAGTACTTGTAACCAAGCCTAAGCCTGGCCACTACAACATCAGTCAGTCTGTTCACATTGCAAATTGCTCCATAAACATACTTATCTACGTTCATGTTATCATAGTGGGTTATAAATCTACTCAGGCTTCTAACTGCATTCCTATAAAAAATCATTTTCATTATTTACTTCTCTCCTAATATTATTCCTAATGCAGACACAGTTATACCAAAGTTATATTCTACATTCTCCTTCTCGATACTCTTCTTGGCTAACATATCAACTTTATCATGAAGGAGTAATCCAATGTGTGATGGGATCCATAGCAATTGTACATTAATTCCTTTGTCCCTAATTTTTGAGTATCTATACCTGGCTTCCCCAATGAGCATGTTGTTGGAGTCATTATATGAGCCAAGAGCCTTCAATGATGACAAAGAATCAGTAATGATGATAAGTCAAGCTCAGTGTCATAGGTTAGCTTTAGGGCATTAGGATTGCAAACAATTCAGTTTGCAGTGTAGACCCCCCAGTTGTTAATTTTTAAATGCCTAACTCAACAAATTTATTATCGTTTTTAAACTAGGGAGGTGGCAACAAGAGCAGATGCAGCCATGCCAGAAGACTCCTGTTTAGATCCATTAGTGTATATAAATTGTGATAACTTATTATACCAGCTAGGTGAGAAATTTCTTCTTGAGCAGTTGCTCTAACAAGAGTTTTAAAGGAAGGGATTTACTAGCAATGGGGCTTCTTGGGAGGGACTTGTAGGAAATGTGATATTAAATGAACAATTCTTCCATGGAGGGGTGAAATGCTCTTGTTGCCTACAGTGATACAGTTCATGCGGGTTTTATAAAACTTAATGCAATTGCACATTTTCACAATCCATTTAGATCTGTGTGTATTTACCTCTAGACACTTGGTAAGATTCACTGGACAGTGTCTGGTTCGTTTCTCAACATTCTAATACCGAGTACAGTGTTAATTTCAACAATCCTATCACTGATACTAGAAATACCCAAGCTCCTTCCTCATGTTAAGGACTTTTGTAGATCGGGGACAGCCAAGAATAATCCTGAGAGCTTCATTTTGCATTAACTCCAAGGGTCGGAGAGAACTTTCTCTAGCTAAAAATCAACATGGAGCAGCATAATCAATTAAGGACCTAACATAGGCTGTGTACATCTTTTCCTCACGATTCTCACATTTGCACCATAGTTGGGATTGTAGCCAGCAACAGCTTGAGAGCATTTAGCCTAGCTTTACATTTCTTGTTTATTTTGTGGTATAGTGGATTTTTTAAAAGGGGTAACATCACACCAAGATATCTGTAAGTTTTAACGTAGCTAATGATTTCACCCTGCAAAAGATGGGTGGGGATGTCGTTTGCTTGTTAATATCTTAGTTTTAGGGGAAGATATTATGAGGCCTAGTCGATTAAAAATTGCTTGAACTCATCAAGAATGGTATTCATCTTCTTATCCCCTGTTGTATGGATCATGATATCATCAGCATAGCTTTATAGCTATATGTTTAGGTGAGGCAGGTACAGCATTTGGGAGAGCTTTAAAATCAGAAATTAAATAGAAATGGGACTAAGAACTCCTCCCTGCGGTGTACCTAAAGACATTTCTTTAGAATCACTTCTGAAGCCTTGGTAAAGGACAGAGGATACTCTTTTTGACGGGTATCCAAATTAACCAGCAGAGTAAGTTTCCCACCAAATTCATTTTGGCTAGTTCATGTAGTATAACGGTTCTGTTCGCAATATCAAATGCAGATTTTAGATCAAGAAAAGTGGTAAAACTAGTAGAGGTGTGTGCAGTGAGAAAGGTGGAAATACAGTTCGGGCACATTTTTTACCTTTCATGAACCCATAGAGGTGGGGGGAAAGTTGATGTCTGATTCTGTAGTACAGCCCTGTTAAGCATCATCTTTCAAAAGTTTTACAAAGACAACTAGTTAAGGAGATGGGCCTAAATATATCAGGCTGTTGGGGCTTGGGGATAGGCACAATGAACTATTGGTCCAGGAAGTAGGAAGAACGCCCTCAATGTAACTGAGATTATACAGTGCCAACAAGGGTTATCAGGCACGTGCCTTAGAGTTCTGAGAATATCATGGGTTATACCATCCTCTCCAGGAGCAGTTGATCGACCTTTGGTTAATGCATTATCTAATTCATACTCGTTAAAGAGGCAATCACTCTCATCAATATTTTGGTTCATAAAATTAATCAGTTTCAACATTTCTTCAGAAGTACTCTCTAATTTTTTTCTAATATGAGATGGAAGGTTTTCATGCCTGGAGTTTTTGGCCCCAGTCATTTATGAGGTCATTTGCTTTTTCAAGAGTAAAGGGATGAGCAACATTGCCAGTCTTTTTCCTGGTTATTTTATTTATACCTTTCCAATCCAAACTCAAAGGGGTGGACCTATTTAATCCACTAACAAACTGTTCCCATTCCTGTTGCCTAAGTTCTTCCTTTCTATTCCTTGAAATTTGTTATTGCAGCTTGGAACGTTCTGAGCAGGTCTGGGGTTCTACATTCACGGTATGCTTTACCAATCCTCCAAGTGCATGTGTTAGATTGCGCAGGCTGTGGATCATTATAGTATTTACATTGGTTTTTATTGTTATTTATAGTGGAGGGTTTTTGTTTCCTATTCCTGCCCACTTGGATCTGTGAGAACACTCTCAATAGTGGTAATTAAATCATCATTAAATTTTTTGTGTGCCAATGGGCTCGTAATTCTTATACCATTGATCCAAGTGGTTAATAAAGTTGCCCTCTGTGTTCTGGTTTGAGAATAAGTTTCCTCCTTCTGTATTTAGCTCCTTGATTGCTGGAGATGTGATCAAGATTGACATTTTGTTAGTCTTGGGAAGTGATCAGATAGAAGATCATCAACTATGACAGAGTCATGCATCGTATAATGATGTAATAAATCCAAGACACAGATCAGTATGCCACCATATATGTGAGTAGGCTCAGTAGTGCCCACAAATTCCCAACATTATCATGCTCATTTGGCAATCTCACTAGTTTAGTTCCATTGGTGTTTGTTATAGACCCACCAATATTCTTATGTCTGGCATTAAAATCTCCAAGAATGATGGTAGGTTCACTATTGATTTCGATCTGGTAAAGCATCAGGGCGAAAACTGGTTCGCTGGGCATAGAGATTAAAAATGTTTATGGAAAAATCGCCTGCATAACTTTGACACCATGATACTGCATGTTAACTCGACTCTGCAAGGAAAGGAGTGAATGTGGCAAGCTCTTTCTGACAAAAACATCACACAACATTTGGGTTTACCTTATGTTATAAAGCTGCATATCCAGGGAAGTTTGGTGGAGGTGCTCCATCTTTCAATCTACATTCCTGCAACAGATGACATCAATATTCTTGGTTCACTAATATGATGTAAGTCAGGCAACCGCTTCCTGATGGAAGCAATGTTCCATGAAAAGATTTGTAATGTATCCATTTTGTGAGTTATTACAATCTCTTGCTCATAAGATGGTAAAACTATTATGCTTTGACTACAGTGTGCAGATTTCTTAATAGCAAATACATAGTTGTACGTCTTTATCTTCAGGACCTTTATTTTTAAGCATTTTCGGCATTTTGGCAGCCAGTGATAAGGCAATTTTTTGAAGGGAAGAGTTTATGGGCTTCTTTCTCACAAATTGCTGGAAGCTGAACGGAGATTGCTGCACTTTTGACATCATCACCATGCTCAAGAGCATCATCCTGATTACATATATTTATAAACTTGTCAGGATCTGTTCAAGATGCTCAATTTTTTTCTGGAAAGTTGTTATAAAAATGAGGAAGGTCAGGCGAATCCAATGCCTCTCCGGAGGATGGCACTTCTGGGTTAGGCTTTTTTTTAACACCTATCACCCCTTTAAAAGTACCATGGTTACATTATGTTCTCTTTTCATCATTCATTTCAGGTGGTCCAGTGCATCTGACCCCATCTCCAATTTCCAGGGGGGTTACCTGTGTGGTGTCCGTCCCGACTGTTGTAGTTGTTGTATTGGAGAAATGACAAACTCATCCCATATTCAGGTGTAGCCATAGGTATCTGTAGTGGCAACCAGTAGTTCCATATGTTGCTAGCAGGGATGGCTAGCTCCACCACAGCTGGTGTGTGTGATGGCATTCTGGTATCACCAGAATCCTTTGCAGTGAGGTGGGGTTCTTGCACACTTTGCAGAGGTTCAGTCTCAGATCTGGCTGTGGTAGACTGGATGGCCCCATCCTCAGTTACCATTAAAGGACTGTTATCAGGTTTACATCGAAGGTTGTTTGGGTTCTGACTCCAGTCCTTGTGGGAGACTGTAACCCCAACTTCTTTACAGTTAATACACTTAAATTTTCGGCTGTCAGGGCCTACTGTGGAATGTTTCCCAGCACACTTACCACACCAAGAATGTAGTATTCCACAGTCTACTGCAACATGGCCATAGTGCTGGGATTTGTAACACCTACGTTTAGGGGTAGGGACACTTCGATGTTTAGGAAACGTAAAAACCCTGCACCCAGATATTCTGGGGGAGGGGGACAGGGCCTACCCAACGGCAATAATTTGGATTTTCCTTTAAGTCTTTTAGGCTTGATGATATGCTCACTTAGAGTCAGATGGGATGGGTCCATGCAGAGAGGGTATCCAAAGATTATGATACTGACCCATTTTTTAAAGTAGTGAGTGTCTGATGGAGGTCGGAGCAGCTTAATATCCCCATAAGGTGTACTAAGTAGATCATTAATCAGCTCTTTATTCTGTTCCACAAACACAAAGTTGTGTGTGTTTTTCCTAAATTTGGGTCCTTGAGTTAGGATGCTTGTTTACAGCTTCCTTAGCATGCACACTTAGCAGGCAGCGGGGTGTGTCAGGGAAGTTCAGCTTAACACATTCTTCCTTTGAAGAAAAACTTCTTGCAACCTCTGTGCACCAAGGACGTTTAGTATCACATTGTGACGAGTCAAGTGAGTCTGACTACGTCGACGCTCTAGCCCTTCTCACTTTTCTCTTTTGTTTTCTTTAAAGGTCTGGAAGCTATCTTCCCTTTCCAACACCCGCAGAAAAAGGTTCCTCTATGACAGTTGCCATGTTTGGGCCCGTGATGATATCTGGTATAAGACTCACAACACAAGAATTCCCGCTTATCTTCCCTTATAGCTTATGCAAGAGCAAATATTCACTACAAAAGTCAGAAGTCCAAAATAGATCACAAGACACAAGTGCTCAAGTTCAATGAACACCTCCAACCATACTCAACCCAGACCACCACCACTCAATACGACACACACCCCACCAAAAACACACTCAGAGACCCCTTGTATGTGTGGTAATAATATGGTACATATAATGATATAATGGATGGTACAGGCGAGGTCTTACACCTTATCACAAATTACAAAGATGAAAAGAGAGAGAGAGAGAGACAAAGTAGGTAATATTGAGCATAAAATTAGAATTCTGACATAAATCACATTAAACATGAGGTTCAAATTCAATGATAACTTCCACTTGAGTTAGTTCAGGCTACTGCCACCTAATGTACCTCACTGAAATAATAATATAGCAGACATCACAATGAATGCTGAAGACAACCTCTTACCCCAACCATAGATTGTAAACAGTATTACTAAAAAAAAAAAAAAAAAAAAAAAAAAAAAAAAAAAAAAAAAAAAAAAAACTGGAGTTACCTGGAGTTTTCCTGGAGAGAGTTCCGGAGGTCAACGCCCCCGCGGCCCGGTCTGTGACCAGGCCTCCTGGTGGATCAGCGCCTGATCAACCAGGCTGTTGCTGCTGGCTGCACGCAAACCAACGTACGAGCCACAGCCCAGCTGATCAGGAACTGACTTTAGGTGCTTGTCCAGTGCCAGCTTGAAGACTGCCAGGGGTCTGTTGGTAATCCCCCTTATGTGTGCTGGGAGGCAGTTGAACAGTCTCGGGCCCCTGACACTTATTGTATGGTCTCTTAACGTGCTAGTGACACCCCTGCTTTTCATTGGGGGGATGGTGCATCGTCTGCCAAGTCTTTTGCTTTCGTAGTGAGTGATTTTCGTGTGCAAGTTCGGTACTTAGTCCCTCTAGGATTTTCCAGGTGTATATAATCATGTATTTCTCCCTCCTGCGTTCCAGGGAATACAGGTTTAGGAACCTCAAGCGCTCCCAGTAATTGAGGTGTTTTATCTCCGTTATTGCGCCGTGAAAGTTCTCTGTACATTTACTAGGTCGGCAATTTCACCTGCCTTGAAAGTGCTGTTAGTGTGCAGCAATATTCCAGCCTAGATAGAACAAGTGACCTGAAGAGTGTCATCATGGGCTTGGCCTCCCTAGTTTTGAAGGTTCTCATTATCCATCCTGTCATTTTTCTACCAGATGCGAGGATTCAATGTTATGGTCCTTGAAGGTGAGATCCTCCGACATTATCACTCCCAGGTCTTTGACGTTGGTGTTTCGCTCTATTTTGTGGCCAGAATTTGTTTTGTACTCTGATGAGTTTAATTTCCCATGTTTACCATATCTGAGTAATTGAAATTTCTCATCGTTGAACTTCATATTGTTTTTTTGCACCCACTGAAAGATTTGGTTGATGTCCGCCTGGAGCCTTGCAGTGTCTGCAATGGAAGACACTGTCATGCAGATTCGGGTGTCATCTGCAAAGGAAGACACGGTGCTGTGGCTGACATCCTTGTTATGTCAGATATGAGGATGAGGAACAAGATGGGAGCGAGTACTGTGCCTTGTGGAACAGAGCTTTTCACCTTAGCTGCCTCGGACTTTACTCTGTTGACGACTACTCTCTGTGTTCTGTTAGTGAGGAAATTATAGATCCATCGACCGACTTTTCCTGTTATTCCTTTAGCACGCATTTTGTGTGCTATTACGCCATGGTCACACTTGTCGAAGGCTTTTGCAAAGTCTGTATATATTACATCTGCATTCTTTTTGTCTTCTAGTGCATTTAGGACCTTGTCGTAGTGATCCAATAGTTGAGACAGACAGGAGCGACCTGTTCTAAAACCCATGTTGCCCTGGGTTGTGTAACTGATGGGTTTCTAGATGGGTGGTGATCTTGCTTCTTAGGACCCTTTCAAAGATTTTTATGATATGGATGTTAGTGCTATTGGTCTGTAGTTCTTTGCTGTTGCTTTACTGCCCCCTTTGTGGAGTGGGGCTATGTCTGTTGTTTTTAGTAACTGTGGGACGACCCCCGTGTCCATGCTCCCTCTCCATAGACGGAAAAGGCTCGTGATAGGGGCTTCTTGCAGTTCTTGATGAACACAGAGTTCCATGAGTTCTGGGGCAGAGTGCAATGGGCATGTCATTTATCGCCTGTTCGAAGTCATTTGGCGTCAGGATAACAGGATAGGCTTGTGTTAATCAAATTTTGTGGCTCTCTCATAAAAAAATTCATTTTGATCTTCGACTCTCAGTCTGGTTAGCGGCTTGCTAAAAACTGAGTCATATTGGGACTTGAGTAGCTCACTCATTTCCTTGCTGTCATCTGTGTAGGACCCATCTTGTTTAAGTAGGGGCCCAATACTGGACGTTGTTCTCGATTTTGATTTGGCATAGGAGAAGAAATACTTTGGGTTTCTTTCGATTTCATTTATGGCTTTTAGTTCTTCCCGCGATTCCTGACTCCTAAAGGATTCTTTTAGCTTAAGTTCGATGCTTGCTATTTCTCTGACCAATGTCTCCCTACGCATTTCAGATATATTGACCTCTTTTAGCCGCTCTGTTATTCTTTTCCGTCGCCTGTAAAGGGAGCGCCTGTCTCTTTTCATTTTATCACATCTACTCTCCTTTTTCTAAGAGGAATAAGCCTTGTGCATACATCGAGTGCCACCGAGTTAATCTGTTCTAGGCATAAGTTTGGGTCTGTGTTGCTTAGTATATCTTCCCAGCTTATATCGGTTAGGACTTGGTTTACTTGGTCCCACTTTATGTTTTTGTTATTGAAGTTGAATTTGGTGAATGCTCCCTCGTGACTAGTCTCATTTTGTCGGTCTGGGGCTCCACGCATACATGTCTGAACCTCAATTATGTTGTGATCTGAGTATATTGTTTTTGATATGGTGACATTTCTTATCAGATCATCATTGATGTTACAATGATGTTACATTGATGTTACAATGACAATGAGATAAATCACTCTGGTCGGCTTCCTTGGTCCATCCTGGGTAACTCACACGTTACTATGTTATACATGTATGCAAGCATAAGTGTGCAGCTGTAGATAGATGAACCAGTACCTAAACAATCTCACTTACACACGCGTTACTATGTATGACAAGTGTTACCAAGTACACCAAGTGTACACTTTATCACTTAGAATACACTTGTGTTGATGTAAATATAGGTGAGAGTGGTACACCGCTGGTCGTAATAAACACTGAACTTCTCAAGGTCACACACTAGGCCCAGCTTCTGGAGTTACCAGCGTTTTAATGTGTTTATTATGTGTCAGTGCGTGTCTGCAGTCATTAAATTGGTGTATCAGAAGTTAAACACTACAATCCAGTTGATCAAATAGTCTAAAACAATTTACACAATGTATAAACTAGAAGTATAATGATTACAAATTTTTACTATTACAATTTTAACTAGGCGCTAGACCCACTAGATGCGATGGCAAGGAACATAGGTGTTAACAGGCTGACTCTTGCTTAAGACAGTTGAAAGGTAACCGAATTACTCAAGTAAGAAAGTATTCATGAAACTGAACATTATGCAGGAGTAAGCTTGTTCACAGTAAAAATACAAAGCATAAGTTACACACTCACATCACAGATGAACTCTGCAATTTGAAATATTACTGGGAATTTAGCAGTAAAGTTTCAATCTGAACGAGAAAATGTATTAGAAAACACAACAATGACACTAGGACAAGCAACTTAATTATGTAACCGTATTTAATAGTTCAGTTACACTGAGCAGAGCATGTATTACACTGATTTATCAAATGTAAGGAGTCACTACACTGAAGTACACTCTGAGCCTTTTAAAGTCTTAATACAGGCTTACAAATGACAATTAACTGTTGGGGAAAGCAGCACTTAACACTTCTAGCACACGTATGACAGATGAATGTTCACTATGTACAAGCCAATCACCACAAGCTTACTATGTTTATAAGTGAACCTCTGGCATGTCCCACTCAAAATGTCAGCACTGCAATGCTCGTCAAATTGTTCTCAAGCCAGTACAGGAAACACTGGTATGCCAGCAGCACTGCAGAACGTATACAGACATGCTGGGCCCTAGGACCGCTATAACTGCAGGCTGCCTTAGCTTGTTCTGGCTAGCTTTTAGTGCTGCCCTCAAGCTTGCTTGACTGTGCTCACCAAGCCCGCGCCAACCACCCGGACACCTGCTTGCAGCAGGCAGGCAGGCACACAGGAGACACTCGCAAGATGAGCGGAGTGCGGCACAGAGGACACGGGCACTCAAGCACCCATGTGGTCTGGCAAAAAAACCGCCTCTAGACCACAAGCAAATAGAGGCGAACGGCTGAGTTCCAAATCGAGGAAGGAGAAGGGACAAGGAAAGGATATTCACCTCGCTAGACAGAGGCAATATGGGTGTAGTGGCCTGCAGGTCGCAGTGCAATTTTCAAGGTCATTCACTGGGCCCACAGTCGTCTCGAGAGTTACCAACCCTGTACTACTTGTTAATTACTCCAAACCCGCAGCACTTAACACATCTAGCATACGTGTCTTGGAATGACAGACAAATTTTCACTACATAAGAACTAGTTCTCACAACACTGGCACTGGACAAGCACCTAAAGTCAGTTCCTGATCAGCCGGGCTGTGGCTCGTACGTTGGTTTGCTTGCAGCCAGCAGCAACAGCCTGGTTGATCAGGCGCTGATCCACCAGGAGGCCTGGTCACAGACCGGGCCGCGGGGGCATTGACCCCCGAAACTCTCTCCAGGTAAACTCTCCAGGTAAACACCGAAGGTACGGCCGGAACACTGTAGAACGTTCACAAAGGCATTCTGGGATTCAGAACAGATGTAGCCTTGGCCTTCACTGGCTGGCTTGGAGCGCTGTTTGGCCTGGATCAGCTAAACTCGCCCTTATCCCATATGTAGATAATGGCGACGAGTTAAGGGATACCGGTGAATAGGAAAGTCGAGGAAGGGACATTCACCTCACTAGACACACGCAGTATGGGTGTAAGTGGCATGCGGGTCTTATAGTGCCATTTTCAAGGTCACCCAGCAGGCCAGACATTCCTCACTCATTTTAAGCCTACGTAGGTACTGATGGTAGCACAATGTCCTAAGTCAGCGTAATCCACTAATGCAAATAGTTACAACAAATCTGCAGCACTTGCGGAACTCAGAGAGTCGAGTACCAGCGGGGCAGCAAAATACACCTCTACACTGCACGTCGTTGATAGAGGCGAACGGCTGAGTTTAAAGGAGGAGAGTTGGGGATACAGGAGACCAGCAGGGGTAACTGAGCACGCACATTCGCCTTTCTTCACATAGTCAATATGGGCGAAAATCTTAGGCAGGTGATGCAGTGCCTCGCTCAAGGTCACAGGCTGAGGCAGACTTCTCAAGAGTTACCACACACTGCAATACTCGTAGAGATTGTTACTCACTCCAAACTTGCAGAACTTCTAGCACACGTGTCTTGGAGTGAAAGACGAATTTTCAGTGTGTGGACACCTGGGTTACCAACACTCGTCGTTATTCCTCAGGTTGGTAAAGCGATGAGTTGTGAGCATTTTGAGAGGCACGAGTAGCAGTGGACTAGCAAAATTCGCCTCTACACTCTATGTTGATAGAGGCGAAAGGCTGAGGTCAAATGAAAGGCAGAGGGGAAGCAGAGGCCTGTGAGGGCCTTTGCAAAAAGGAAAACTATTTCCAGTGTTTGACTAGGTATATCCTTAGTCACAGCTCGCACATAAGAGTTCTCACAACACTGAAGCTGTCTTCCAACAGTAGGAGTTTTAATGATGGCTTATCAGTCGGGAGAAATGGGTAGGCCTGTGAATTAGTAGGTCCAGATCCCCAGCACACGTCTACTCCCCTCAACAACTCAGCCGAGACTGCCAGTGTTGAGGAGAGTGACGCTGCATGGTTTTGGATTTATGCTCTTAATCCTGAATTATTACATCCAACGCCGGCAAGGCTACCTCAGCTAGGCCATCATTATTGCCATTAGCTGCAACCTTTACATCAGCCACTGTAGTGTCAGAGTTATTAACATTATCATTATTGTCACCATTATTATAAGAATCACATACAACCCTGCACATAACTGTATGGTGCCTTCCCTTGTTGCATTGATAGCAACTGTTCAATTTGGTATGACAATCTTTAACATTATGATTGTTTAGACATCTGATAAATCTGTCAAGTTCTATCATGTTCGTGTCAGTGTACTCACCTATTTGTGGTTGCAGGGGTCGAGTCATAGCTCCTGGCCCCGCCTCTTCACTGATTGCTACTAGGTCCTCTCTCTCCCTGCTCCATGAGCTTCATCATACCTCGCCTTAAAACTATGTATGGTTCCTGCCTCCACTACTTCACTTTCTAGGCTATTCCACGGCTTGACTACTCTATGACTGAAGAAATACTTCCTAACATACCTTTGATTAATCTGAGTCTTCAACTTCCAATCGTGACCTCTTGTGTCTGTGTCCCATCTCTGGAACATCCCGTCTTTGTCCACCTCATTTATTCTGCGCAGTATTTTATATGTTGTTATCATGTCTCCCCTGACCCTTCTGGCCTTCAGTGTCGTCAGGCCGATTTCCCTCAACCTTTCTTCGTAGGACAATCCCCGTAGCTCTGGGACTAGTCTTGATGCAAACCTTTGCACTTTCTCAAATTTCTTGACGTGCTTGACTAGGTGTGGATTCCAAACTGGTGCTGCATACTCCAGTATGGGCCTGACGTAAATGGTATACAGAGTCTTGAACGAATCCTAACTTAGGTATCGGAACGCTATCTGTAGGTTTGTCAGGCGCCCATATGCTGCAGCAGTTATCTGATTGATGTGTACCTCAGTAGATATGCTCGGTGTTATACTCACCCTCAAATCTTTTTCCTAGAGTGAGGTTTGCAGACTTTGGCCATCTAAACTATATTGTGTCTGCGGTCTTCTTTGCCCCTCCCCAATCTTCATGACTTTGCATTTGGGGAGGGTTAAATTCGAGGAGCCAGTTGCTGGACCAGGCTTGTAGCCTGTCCAGGTCTCTTTGTAGTCCTGCCTGATCCTCATCTGATTTTATTCTTCTCAATAACTTCACATCGTCCGCAAACAAGGACACTTCTGAGTCTATCCTTTCCGTTATGTAATTCACATATACCAAGAGCAGCACAGGTCCTAGGACTGACCCCTGTGGAACCCCGCTTGTCACAGGCGCCCACTCTGACACCTCGTCACGTACCATGACTCATTGTTGCCTCCCAGTCAGGTATTCTCTGATCCAATGCAGTGCCTTTCCTGTTATGTGTGCCTGATCCTCTAGCTTTTGCAGTAACCTCTTGTGAGGAACTGTGTCGAAGGCCTTCTTGCAGTCCAAAAAAATGCAGTCGATCCACCCTTGTATTCCCTGGAATGCAGGCGAGAGAGATACATGATTATATACACCTGGAAAATCCTAGAGGGAGTAGTACCGAACATGCACACGAAAATCACTCACTACGAAAGCAAAAGACTTGGCAGACGATGCAACATCCCCCCAATGAAAAGCAGGGGTGTCACTAGCACGTTAAGAGACCATACAATAAGTGTCAGGGGCCCGAGACTGTTCAACTGCCTCCCAGCATACATAAGGGGGATTACCAACAGACACCTGGCAGTCTTCAAGCTGGCACTGGACAAGCACCTAAAATCGGTTCCTGACCAGCCGGGCTGTGGCTCGTACGTTGGTTTGCGTGCAGCCAGCAGCAACAGCCTGGTTGATCAGGCTCTGATCCACCAGGAGGCCTGGTCACAGACCGGGCCGCGGGGGCGTTGAACCCCGGAACTCTCTCCAGGTAAACTCCAGGTAATACTTCAGAGTCATTGTTATATCCTTAGAACTTCTTGGCTGACTGGTCTGCAATTGAACAATTAATTCTTGTCGACCTAGTCTGATTTCCTCCAGACCGTGCTCAGGAGGTTTTGGCAAACACACCCTTTGCATTAATAGGTTTACCTGGAGTTTACCTGGAGAGAGTTCCGGGGGTCAACGCCCCCGCGGCCCGGTCTGAGACCAGGCCTCCTGGTGGATCAGAGCCTGATCAACCAGGCTGTTGCTGCTGGCTGCACGCAAACCAACATACGAGCTACAGCCCGGCTGATCCGGAACTGACTTTAGGTGCTTGTCCAGTGCCAGCTTGAAGACTGCCAGGGGTCTGTTGGTAATCCCCCTTATGTGTGCTGGGAGGCAGTTGAACAGTCTCGGGCCCCTGACACTTATTGTATGGTCTCTTAACGTGCTAGTGACACCCCTGCTTTTCATTGGGGGGATGGTGCATCGTCCCGCCAAGTCTTTTGCTTTGTAGTGAGTGATTTTCGTGTGCAAGTTCGGTACTAGTCCCTCTAGGATTTTCCAGGTGTATATAATCCCTGTATCTCTCCCTCCTGCGTTCCAGGGAATACAGGTTTAGGAACCTCAAGCGCTCCCAATAATTGAGGTGTTTTATCTCCGTTATGCGCCGTTGAAAGTTCTCTGTACATTTTCTAGGTCGGCAATTTCACCTGCCTTGAAAGGTGCTGTTAGTGTGCAGCAATATTCCAGCCTAGATAGAACAAGTGACCTGAAGAGTGTCATCATGGGCTTGGCCTCCCTAGTTTTGAAGGTTCTCATTATCCATCCTGCCCATTTTTCAGCAGATGCGTTTGATACAATTTTATGGTCCTTGAAGGTGAGATCCTCCGACATAATCACTCCCGGTCTTTGACGTTGGTGTTTCGCTCTATTTTGTGGCCAGAAATTGTTTTGTACTCTGATGAAGATTTAATTTCCTCATGTTTACCATATCTGATTAATTGAAATTTCTCATCGTTGAATTTTCATATTGTTTTCTGCAGCCCATGAAAGATTTGGTTAAATGTCTGCCTGGAGCTTTGCAGTGTCTGCAATGGAAGACACGTCATGCGATTCGGGTGTCATCTGCAAAGGAAGACACGTGCTGGGGCGACATCCTTTTTCTATGCCCGGATATAAGGATGAGGAACAAGATGGGAGCGAGTTACTGTGCCTTGGGGAACAGAGCTTTTCACCGTGCTGCCTCGGACTTTACTCTGTTGACGACTACTCTCTGTGTTCTGTTATTTGAGGAAATTATAGTTTCCATCGACCGCCCTTTTCCTGTTATTCCTCTAGCACGCATTTTGTGCGCTATTACGCCATTGGGCACACTTGTCGAAGGCTTTTGCAAAGTCTGTATATATTACATCTGCATTCTTTTTGTCTTCTAGTGCATTTAGGACCTTGTCGTAGTGGTCCAATAGTTGAGACAGACAGAGGGGACCCGTTCTAAACCCATGTTGCCCTGGGTTGTGTAATGATGGGTTTCTAGATGCGTGGTGATCTTGCTTCTTAGGACCCTTTCAAAGATTTTTATGATATTGGATGTTAGTGCTATCGGTCTGTAGTTCTTTGCTGTTGCTTTACTGCCCCCTTTGTGGAGTGGGGCTATGTCTGTTGTTTTTAGTAACTGTGGGACGACCCCTGTGTCCATGCTCCCTCTCCATAGGATGGAAAAGGCTCGTGATAGGGGTTTCTTGCAGTTCTTGATGAACACAGAGTTCCATGAGTCTGGCCCGGGGCAGAGTGCATGGGCATGTCATTTATCGCCTGTTCGAAGTCATTTTGGCGTCAGGAAAAACATCGGATAGGCTTGTGTTAATAAAATTTTTTGTGGCCCCTTCATAAAAAATTCATTTTGATCTTCGACTCTCAGTCTGGTTAGCGGCTTGCTAAAAACTGATTTCATATTGGGACTTGAGTAGCTCACTCTTTTCCCCTTGTTGCATCTGTGTAGGACCCATCTTGTTTAAGTAAGGGCCCAATACTGGACGTTGTTCTCGATTTTGATTTGGCATAGGAGAAGAAATACTTTGGGTTTCTTTCGATTTCATTTATGGCTTTTGGGTTTTTCCCCGCGTTTTCCTGACTCCTAAAGGATTTTTTTAGCTTAAGTTCGATGCTTGCTATTTCTCTGACCAGTGTCTCCCTACGCATTTCAGATATATTGACCTCTTTTAGCCGCTTGTTATTCTTTTCCGTCGCCTGTAAAGGGAGCGCCTGTCCTCTTTCTGTTTACATCTACTTCCTCCTTTTTTTTAGAGGAATAAGCCTTGTGCATACATCGAGTGCCACCGAGTTAATCTGTTCTAGGCATAGTTTGGGTCTGTGTTGCTTAGTATATTTTCCCCAGCTTATATCGGTTAGGACTTGGTTTACTTGGTCCCATTTAATGTTTTTGTTATTGAAGTTGAATTTGGTAAATGCTCCCTCGTGACTAATCTCATTATGTCGGTCTGGGCTCCGCGCATACAGGACTGAACCTCAATTATGTTGTGATCTGAGTATATTGTTTTTGATATGGTGATATTTCTTATCAGATCATCATTGGTTAGTGAAGATGAGTCTAGTGTTTTTCCTCCAGTCTAGTAGGCTCTTTTAAATTTGCGGGTTTTAAATTGAATTTTGTGCAAAATTTAAAAAAAGCTCGCGTGAGTGTGAGTTTTCATCAGAGCTGCCTCCTGGTTTTAAATTTCTTGCAACAATATTATTTGCTATATTCCTCCATTTTAGGTGCCTTAAGTTGAAAATCCCCCAGGGGCAAGATGTTGGGTGCAGGAGCTGGAAGGTTTTCCAGACATGGTCAATTTTTAACAGCTGTTCCTGGAATTGCTGGGATGTTGCATCCGGAGGCTTGTAGATTATCACAATGACTAGGTTTTGGTTCTCGACCCCTTTTCTGCTAAAACTTCCACTACATCATTTGAGGCATTTAGCAGTTCTGTGCAAACAAGTGACTCTGCAATGTACAGGCCAACCCCCCCCCCTTTTGCCCGTTCACTCTGTCCATCTGTATAGGTTGTAACCTGGGATCCATATTTCGTTGTCCAAGTGATCCTTTATGTGGGTCTCAGTGAAGCCGCGAACATTGCCTTTGCCTCTGCAAGCAGTCCACGGATGAAAGGTATTTTGTTGTTTTTTTCTGGCTTTAGACCCTGTATATTTGCAAAGAAGAATGTTATCGGACTGTTGGTATTGTTGGTACGGGGGGGGGATTTTTTTTTCCGGCTTTAGTATCTGTATCTGTTGGTTTGGAGTGGAGGCCATCGACTGTGGTTCCACTCCAGGAATGACGGGTTTTTGGTGTACGATTTCTGCCATTTCCTGCCAGTTTTTTTTCCTTCCTGGCACTAAAAAACCTCTCCCTCTGAGTGGCTGTGGCTACCCAGGTTTTCCATGGCCTGGATGTTTTGTACCCTTTTGTCCCCTTTAGATGGTATGCCGGCAATTTAAGTTATAGCACAGTTTTTCCCTTTGTACTGAAGAGGTACACAGTTCGGGGTGAAAAAAAGCTTACAGGAAGGGAGTTTGCATTTTTCCTGTTGTCATATGGGCACCATTTCCTAGGGTGGTCATAGTTGCACGTCCCATCTGTTTTTCCAGTTTTCCCCAAATGCCAGCAGTACCGAGTGCATAGTATGTGCACAGGCTTGGTTTCCGTTTGCCTTGGGTTTCTGTGACTGTATTCCCTGTTGGTGCATGTTTCCCTGTCTTACTTCTATCCTCCCTAGCACCAACAATGGAGCTCCCACCAGTTGTTTTTGGTAATATATCCTCACTATTGCTAGTGGAGTCCTCTTGTTTGCTATTTCCTGCGGTATTTCTAGTTTGCAATATTGGTTTTATCTTATCTTTGACTACACATATATATAATAATAGGTTGATCAACTGCCTGGCTTACACCCTTTAATTTATTCAAAGCCTTACTTTTACAAGACAGTTTTTCTTCCAATTCGTAGTGTTGATTAATTAAAACATTACTTCCATTCCATCTGCACAATTCTCCAGCAGATCTCTTTCACAGTCTTTAAACCACAATTTGTAACACTCAAATCTACTCTCTAAAACATCTAAATATAACTTTAATTCATTAGGGTTCACGGTTCTTTGATTCATTAAATCCAAGCATTTGTATGCCTTCATCACATGGCCTTTAATAGCCTGTAATGATGCTTTCATTACTCTAAAATCCACGGACTTGTCAGCCACCTTAACTCCATCAGATCCAGTCATGGTTAGAAAATTATTAATCACTGATTATACAACTTAAGTATGCGCCTTATAAGAGTAATTTTTGCACTTTACTCTTTTATAAATCCTAGCCACATATGTGCTAGCAATTAATTTGGCTAATTATCATCCACCACACGATCGATTAAATTTGTGTACTCTATACCCACTTCCTTCAATTAGTCACTTAAATACTGTCGGAAGGAGAGGTGCAGAGTAGTAGTAGTAGTAGTAGTGAGAATGTAGCCACTGAGAGGTCAGGTCCCTCTCAGATCCAACAGTTCTCACTTGAAAGGGTTGTCCAAGGTGTTTTCTGTACCCTGGCCCTAAGCGAAACAAAGCTGAAATGGGTAGGGGAGTTTCGGAGTCAAAAAATAAATGGGATTAAGTCAGGAGTATCTGAGAGAGTTAGAGCTAAGGAAGGGGGTAGCAATAATGTTGAAAGATCAGTTATGGAAAGAAAGAGGAAAATAAATGTGTAAATTCACAGACTGTGTATTAAAATAAGGTTGATGTGAAAAAGTGGGGTCATAATAAGCATGTATGCACCTGGAGAGAGTAATTGTGGTAGGGGACATAAATGATAAAGTAGGAGAGACCTTTAGATATGGTGTGGTAGGTAAGTTTGGGGTGCCAGGTGTAAATGATAATGGGAGCCCTCTGATTGAACTTTGTATAGAAAGGGATTTAATTATAGGTAATACATTGTGAGGGAAAAGTTCAATAGATAGGAGTAGCGATATAGTAATGATAGTTTCATTGCCGGCTACTTGTTAAGGTAGGGTAAGACCAGCTCCTGCTATACCTGGAGAGATCATACCTGGAGAGAGTTCCGGGGGTCAACGCCCCCGCGGCCCGGTCTGTGACCAGGCCTCCTTAGGTCAGTGTCCCAAGATGCGACCCACACCAGTCGACTAACACCCAGGTACCCATTTTACTGATGGGGAACATAGACAACAGGTGGAAGAAACACGTCCAATGTTTCTACTCTGGCTGGGAATCGAACCCAGGCCCTCACCATGTGAAGCGAGAGCGTTAACCACCAGGCCACCAGAGCCCCCACCCTTTTTCTCCCTCCCCAAAAGTGATAGTTTGATTGCCGGCTGCTTGTTAAGGTAGGGTCAGTCTAGCTCCCGCTATCCCTTCCCCTCCTTCTTCCACCCCCCGGAAAGGTGACGTGTGGGGCTCTGGTCCAAACAGTTATCACCAGACTCACAACTCCCAGCACTACTGTAAGTACATGCCTGCCTTGTATTCTAGTGGATTTATTGGTTGAAAGCTTCACTTTTCACAAATAATAAACTTAGTCCCTTCAGTCTTGCTCTAAGTTGACTGTTGTAATAATCACCACGTCTTTTAGGTATTGTACTTATCATGGAGGGGTGATTTCTTAAGCAGTGGGTACCTGTCTATCTTTTTCCCGCTGGATGACAGAGAGGGTCACCTGAAAATCAACGAGTAGAATTTAAGGAGACTGACTAACGTTCGGAGATATCCCAAATTTTGATCCACTTACCTGTTTGTGTATGCCAGTAGCAGGATATAACCCCTCATCATTGTAGTGGAGAAAACCTGCTTTCCTGTCATCTGGAAGGATTACTGAAAGCTAGAAAATCTGTGAAGAACGAGCCGGTGGGTTGTCATCAAAAACCTGCGACCCCCCCCCCCATCATCAGCAACGGGTACATTTCAAGAACACGCAGTGTCACCAACACCAGACACCCAAGTTTTATTTATATCTATTAGCATTGAATTCAGTTATCATTTATATTTTTCATTTTTCATTTTCTTTAATGTAGGATTAATATTTTATATTTAAGTGTTTTATATTTTATATTTTCTAAATAATAAAGTGTTTATGTTTTTTAGTTTTTATTCTTTTTCTATACATTAATTTTCCTGAGGTGGAGCCAGCCTTGGTAATACTGTCTGAAGTTGTTACTGGGCTGAGTAAGCCTTCACAAGTGGCGACCTAGCCAGGAGTCGACTCAAATGAATCAAGGTTCCTGGGTTTTACCTGGAGAGAGTTCCGGGGGTCAACGCCATCTCGAAACTAAACCCTTGGAACTTTAACGCCCCCATACCACAGAAGGTTACCACCAACCATGAGTAATCATTCTCTGTGGTAGGACTACAGTATAGGTATTTAAAAGATTTGGTAATTGTTATAGTCTCACTTTATTGTAAGTCAAGTCAGGCAGGATATAATATTTAATTCTGCCACTTTTTTGTTCGAGCTTGAAACACTTTGGAGGATTAGACTCTAGGGACCCGAGATTTTCCATTGACAATTTGTTTCATTGAGCTCTTTATTATATCAAGGGAACTGCGGTACGACACTCTTGATTTGTTGGTGAGAAGATTTGATGGTCAAGGGACCCCATTCTACTTACTGTTTCCTCGGAGCCAGCATAGAACCCTTCGTTTTCATTAATACATATTTTTTAATTGAAGCAGGGATCGAGCTCTCTGGTTTATTTGCAGTTTGAGCGGAGCAAGTAAGTAAGTAAGTTTATTCAGGTATACACAAATACAGTTACATAGAATTATCATACATAGCAGCATATGTGTAGAGAACCTAGGATAACCCAAAAAGTCACAGAGGACTTATTTCCATGGGTCCTTTTACCTATTATTAAATAAAAAGGTTATAATATTTTCTTATTTTCTATAATAAGATAACAATCTTATTATCATACTAAAAAGACTATCTACTACACGAGGGTCATTAAGACTATCTACAATACGAGGGTTTATTACTAGGAAAGGTAAATTAACACATATGTTAGTAAAAAATAGGAAATCATTCCCCTCCCTTTCTGTAGCACATTCATCAGACACCTTTTGGCATCTTCTTGAACTGGTTCATGCTATGATGGGGTTTGACATGTGCAGGTTAGTCTGTTCCATTCCTTTATTGCTGTACAATAAAAGGTTTTTTTGAAGCCTGGCCATGACTGTGGGTACTACAAAGTTGTGCTCTCTCCCCCTAGTACTATGATTGCTTTGGTTCCCAACCTTGACAAAATTGACGCAAGATATTCTGGACACTGTTTGTGAGCAATTTTATAAACATGATTTAGCTTCAGTTGTTTTACTCTGTCTTCAACATTCAGCATATCCAACTGCTGTAATTTCACCTGGCCTACATGTTTCTCTTGGTCCCAGCCCCCGGAATTGAACCCTCCGTTTTCTTTAATGCCCCGTTTCATATCCCCTGATAGTTTAAGTTATTCTTGCAAGTATGGAGGAATACCAGTTTTGGATGAACGCTGGAAGTAAGTTAGGAATAACAGGGAAAAATTTAGAATCTTTCAATAGTGCTAAGATCCAGGAAAGACTTGAAAAGAGAGAATTGAGA
>NC_069458.1:3634261-3713612 GCF_026875155.1 Cherax quadricarinatus | reverse complement strand
AAAAAAACCTCCAGAGTTGGTCTGGGGGAAAATAGACTAGGTCGGAAAGAATTATTTTTCAATTGCAGCCAGTCAGCCAAGAAGTTCTAAAGATAAAACCCAATGACTCTGAAGTATTACCTGGAGTTTACCTGGAGAGAGTTCCGGGGGTCAACGCCCGCGGCCCGGTCTGTGACCAGGTCTCCTGGGGGATCAGAGCCTGATCAACCAGGCTGTTGCTGCTGGCTGCACGCAAAACCAACGTACGAGCCACAGCCCGGCTGGTCAGGAACCGATTTTAGGGGGCTTGTCCAGTGCCAGCTAAAGACTGCCTGGGGTCTGTTGGTAATCCCCCTTATGTATGCTGGGAGGCAGTTGAACAGTCTCGGGCCCCTGACACTTATTGTATGGTCACTTAACGTGCTAGTGACCCCCTGCTTTTCATTGGGGGGATGTTGCATCGTCTCCCAAGTCTTTTTGCTTTCGTAGTGAGTGATTTTCGTGTGCAAGTTCGGTACTAGTCCCTCTAGGATTTTCCAGGTGTATATAATCATGTATCTCTCCCACCTGCATTCCAGGGAATACAAGGGTGGATCGACTGCATTTTTTTGGACTGCAAGAAGGCCTTCGACACAGTTCCTCACAAGAGGTTACTGCAAAAGCTAGAGGATCAGGCACACATAACAGGAAAGGCACTGCATTGGATCAGAGAATCCCTGACTGGGGAGGCAACAATGAGTCATGGTACGTGACGAGGTGTCAGAGTGGGCGCCTGTGACAAGTGGGGTTCCACAGGGGTCAGTAATAGGACCTGTGCTGCTCTTGGTATATGTGAATTACATAACGGAAAGGATAGACTCAGAAGTGTCCCTTTTTTGCGGAGGGATGTGAAGTTAATGAGAAGAATAAAAACGGATGAGGACAGGCAGGACTACAAAGAGACCTGGACAGGCTACAAGCCTGGCCAGCAACTGGCTCCTTGAATTTAACCCCGCCAAATGCAAAGTCATGAAGATTGGGGAGGGGCCAAAGAAGACCGCAGACACAATATAGTTTAGATGGCAAAAGTCTGCAAACCCACTCAAGGAAAAAAATCTGGGGGTGAGTATAACACGAGCATTTTCTACTGAGGTACACATCAGTCAGATAACTGCTGCAGCATACGGGCGCCTGGCAAACCTACAGATAGCGTTCCGATACCTCAGTTAGGATTCGTTCAAGACTCTGTATACCATTTATGTCAGGCCCATACTGGAGTATGTAGCACCAGTTTGGAATCCACACCTAGTCAAGCACGTCAAGAAATTAGAGAAAGTGCAAAGGTTTGCAACAAGACTAGTCCCAGAGCTACGGGGATTGTCCTACGAAGAAAGGTTGAGGGAAATCGGCCTGATGACACTGGAGGACAGAAGGGTCAGGGGAGACATGATAACAACATATAAAATACTGCACAGAATAGACGAGGTGGACAAAGACGGGATGTTCCAGAGATGGGACACAGACACAAGAGGTCACGATTGGAAGTTGAAGACTCAGATTAATCAAAGGTATGTTAGGAAGTATTTCTTCAGTCATAGAGTAGTCAAGCCGTGGAATAGCCTAGAAAGTGAAGTAGTGGAGGCGGGAACCATACATAGTTTTAAGGCGAGGTATGATTAAGCTCATGGAGCAGGGAGAGAGAGGACTTAGTAGCAATCAGTGAAGAGGTGGGGCCAGGAGCTATGACTCGACCCCTGCAACCACAAATAGGTGAGTACAAATAGGTGAGTACACTGACACGAACATGAAAGAACTTGATAGATTTATCAGATGTCTAGACAATCATAATGTAAAGGATTGTCATACCAAATTGAACAGTTGCTATCAATGCAACAAGGGAAGGCACCATACAGTTATGTGCAGGGTTGTATGTAATTCTTATAATAATGGTGACAATAATGATAATGTTAATAACCCTGACACTACAGTGACTGATGTAAAGGTTGTAGCTAAAGGCAATAATAATGGCCTAGCTGGGGTAGCCTTGCCGGTGTTGGATGTAATAATTCAGGATAAAGGGCATAAATCCAAAACCATACAGCGTCACTCTCCTCAACGCTGGTATGGGCCATGTAATATGTGGCAGACTACCGCCTAGTAATAATGCCTAGAGGAAGTAGTAAATACAGTCACGGTGTCTTACTCATAAAGGTCAACCCAGTACAAGTATTCTTCTATCGAGGATGATGTTGAACCAGTCTAATTTGTGGGAGCTGGACAACATAGGGATTAATATAAATGAGGAAAGTCCAGATCATTCCTTTACTCAGGAACAATACCTGAAGGATGTTAAATTTGACTCTGGACATTACTGGGTGCGACTTCCGTGGAAGCTGAACCGTCCTGAATTACCTACTAATTATAGGATGGGGTATGGACAGTTAATGGGCCCAGCTCCGTGAACTGAGCAAGACACCAGAATTGTTGACTGCTTATAATGATATAATTAATAAACAGTTAAATAATAAATTGTTCTTACTTCAGGCGACGATAAATGCACACCTTAAGTGCACAGGTGATCCACTGAGCTAAGTAATTGGGTAAATAATGTTATGTGGACAATTTCCGGGTGTGACGTCAACTGAAGAGGAACTAATGAGGATATGTGAAGGGGTTAATGAAATAATGCAAGGTGCAAGGATGTCCATGAGAGAATGGAACAGTAATTAGTGCATTTTGAGGGATCAATAAATATGGATAGCCCTGGAGTTGAAGTGCCTATATGAAGTAATGTGCTGGGGCTGACTTGGGATACTGAGAGATACTTGTTTATTCTCTATAAAGATTACAATGTTGAATTTACAGAATTTGGTTGTTGTGTGGTTTACATGTAGTTAAATAATGATTACAGAGTGTACCACTAGAAGCCTAGCGTGGCTAGGGCATTCGGGCAGACTTAGTTTAATTCTTTATTTTAAAATATTTCAAATTATGAGGTAAGTTGGTATTATGGCTAAGTGACTAAATACTAGTTTGTGAGCTTAGCAATGTGAATGTTTTTGTTTTGGCACAGTACATAGTTTCAGTATTGGAGTATCATAGGATTCATTATTTTAAGATTGAGATTAATATTTCTGTTTATGGTCAATGGGTGAGTGAGTGTAGTGTGACCACCAGGTGGTATTCGTGTAGTTAGTTGATGGGGTTTATCAGGGAGATAAGATGTTTTCTAATGGTAGTTCTGGAGGTGATGAATGTGTCTGCAGTTCTAGAGTTCTCAGGTAGGGTGTTCCAGATTTTAGGGCCTTTGACATATATTGAATTTTTGTAAAGGTTTAGTCGGACATGGGGAATGTCGTAGAGATGTTTGTGTCTGGTGTTATGCCTGTGGGTTTTGTCACAACTACCAAGAAAGCGTTTTCGGTCAAGGTTGATATTGGAGTTTAAGGTCCTGTAGATGTAGATTGCACAGTAGTAAGTGTGGATGTACTGAACAGGGAGTAAGTTTAGATCTATGAAGAGTGGGGGGGTGTTGCCAGGGATGGGATTTAGTGATTATTCTTACTGCAGCTTTTTGTTGGGTTATTATTGGCTTTAGGTGTGTTGCTGCAGTGATCTCCAAGCACAAATAGCATAGGTGAGGTATGGAATAATAAGTGAGTGGTATAGTGTGAGAAGGGCATTTTGCGGCACGTAGTATCGTATCTTGGAGAGGATCCCAACTGTTTTGGATACTTTTTTGGTTATGTGTTGGATATGGGTGCTGAAATTCAGGTTGTTGTCAAGGTATAGGCCTAGGAATTTGCCCTCATTATGTCTGGTAATTAGAGTGTTGTCGATCTTAATGTTATTTGTGCATCTCCTGCTCTGCTACCAAACATAATATAGTAGGTTTTGTCAGTGTTAAGCGTAAGTTTATTGGCTGTCATCCAAGTCGATATTTTGATCAGCTCCTCGTTAACAATGGTGTGAGGTGGCAAGATTAGGGTGAGGGATTGACATAAGTCTGGTCCGTCAGCAAAGAGAATGGGTTTCAGGTGTTATTAGCGAGGGCGGATTAAGAAAGTCCCGGTCCCTAGCTATTCAGATGGCGGGGCCCTCTTTGATTACGGGTAATCGAACGACCCCTTCCACTTTGGGGTTGGGGGGTGGGGTCGGTGTGAGCCTGTTTAAGGTCTAATTAAATACATTCTGGCATTAGATTAACTTTAATAGGGAAAGTACATCAGACAGCCAAAACCATTTACCAAGCAGCCATTATAACTATCTTGTAAAATCATGCATGTAAAGAGAATAAACTCAAGACAGCATAGTATTACTAAGATTAAGGCTATTAAAGTAGTGACATCATGTAACTATAATATTCAGCATAACCTCTACAGCACTATTAATCCATTTATAAATCACTGACCATTATTGTTAATCATTGCATCATGCATAAGACTATCAAATCATATAAACTCAAGAAAGTAAAGAATGTGTTTTATATTCACAGGCCACTTCTTAAATAAACTTTTTTTCTGGATTTCATATTGGCAAAATCAGTTGCACATTATTATACTGAAAATCATATATTTTCTTGTTAGATTAAGACTCAATGGTCACAAGGCTAGTTACACAATTTTGGTCTTGGCTCATTGTTGAACGTAAGCTGGGTTTTTTCACATCTTTCAAAACAGAAATATTAACGTTCTCTCTTCACAGTTAGGAAGACTGGAAGCGTTAGGTAAAGGCGAAACACTATGTCAACATTAGGGAAGGTTTCCTGAGGATTACCTGCAATTCTTTAAATGTATCAAAAGGCAGCTGAGGGCGACACATTTTTTCAGGTGGAGCTTTAATCTGATTCTTAATACCCAGAAAAATGAAACTATTTCTGTCAACCAAATGTGTACCTGAACATCTGCTGAATGATGTTGCAACTTAATAAGGCAGGCTTCTCTCAGTTCTGCATCTGGCATAGTAGTAAATTTGAGAACAGAAATCCAAACTAGTCATTGAGATTCTGTAGATTTTCTTTTCTTTCAACCAATTCTGTAATCAGTGAATCCAGAATGACGAAGTAATGTAGCTGTATTACATTTTCTGCCCTTGGTAGCACACAATTTCATTGTCTTGGCTCTTCAAATTGCGTATTCCTACTTCCTTGAACCGTGATGATCAACCCTGTAACTGTAGTCCTTCACACTAGTTTAGCTATCTCTCAACATTACAAAAGCTTTCATCAAAGTGCGAGTTGAGCTTACAAATTCCACTAGCCTGCATAGAGGATAGCACAAGTAGCCTTTCAATTTCAATTTTCTGAAGTGGTCTTTGTTCGTGCTTTAACCGATCCAGAAAACAACAGTCCCCAAAGCAACACAGAGTAAGGTCCAATTCAAAATCGTTCTCAATTTTGATGCTAAGCTAGGCTGCGTTCGCTTCTTGTAGTTGCTGTCTGGTCTTCATCCTCTGCTATTTTGATCAAAGCAGAACTATTTCAGCAAAGCCTGTCCTTTCTTTTCAAAGCATGTGTTGCATCATGCACGGAGCTGACCACCTGATTGTTGATATGATTTGGAATTGATATCCTCCATGACGTTGACTTGAGTAAATCTCCACCGATGCGTTGAAGCAAGAGAAAAATTAAAGAGTGCTTGTAAAAGTCCAAAAAATGAAACGGCAATCGACACAACACTCCGCAGCACCAATGACCAACAAGATTAAGAGATTGTGCTGAGCAGGGCACATATTCTGCAAGTGGGTTGATTTGCTTGATACGGTGCTTTGCCAAATCCATTATATATTACCCGACATTTTACTTGCATTGTCGTAGCTCTGGCCGACGGCAATCCATAATAGAAGATCATGTCAAGCCAGAGTATCCAGTACTAACATTCATCATTGTTTCTCCATCAAGGCTGAAGAGGAATTGAATTTTATAAAGCGCTCTACACAGTCTTACCATTGGAGTCGACAAAGCGAACAATGAATGTCAATTGATCAGTATGATGAAATATCTGGTGTAGAATCTACACTTTATAGCAAAGTATTTTGCAGATTCACAGCTGCCTATGAGTTATTGATGACCTTCTTAGTCATCAGTTTCAATAAAATCATTTGCCTATAGTTAGATGACATGTTAGGAGGGGGGAAGATACAGTGCCTCTTCTGCATTCCCAATGGCCATGACACATGATTTTGCTAAGAAATGGATCGATTGTGCTAACAGTTCTATGATCCCTAGGAAATTGCCATTGTTTTTTTACCGAAAACCACAAACGCTCATTTTCTCCACGGAAAAGCAAGTCACACTTAGAGCTAAGAATTTACAACAGCAACAACTCTTTTCTAGAACTTTTCTTCTCCAATAAGTGCGTCTCTTATTTCTAGTTTGATTTTCCCAAATGAGAATCCAATAAGCCTTTTTTTTTCTGTGCGCGATAATACACTGGCTAAACTGCAGCTCCTTTAGTGTGCGTTTTCAATGTTCCTTTCTCGAAACGCTTGGATTTTCCAGTCAATGAAACCCCTTTGTGAAGTATTTCTTTGGTATAAAAAAAGTTCACTTTTCCTGAGCTTTTCAGATTATACCATCCATGAATCTTTTCACAGTTTCTGAATTTGCAAGCTTTCCCATAAAACATAGATACTTTTTAAAACAACAAACGACTTTCCATCATCATAAATCCTTGCTGATTTCTTAAAGTCAATGTTCAGAGTTTGACTGAAGTTTTCTGCAATGAAAGAAATTACGTAGAGAATCTGGGAATTACATTTGGCCATGAGGCAGGATCTTTAAGACAAGTCCTGGGGATGAAATGTCCGTTGAGACATTGAGAGGAGACAAAAAAGAAGTAGATGCTGGCTGAGAAATAATGGAGGGAGGGCTTCCTGTATGATCTGACGTATCTGCAGATTCAACTGTACTGGTAACATAAGAAACTGTTTTCGTGAGCATGTCTGTGATCTTTCTGCAGCTTCCTACATCTTTCTTTTTCTGTTCTTCTTCTTGAATTTTTTTCTTTCTTTTCTGTGACCCACTCGCATAAGAACGTTTCCCAAAATCACGTTCACGAGGATGCCCTAAATGAGGATGTATCACTCTCCCGTAATCATGCAAATACAAATTTTTCATTATCAATTATTATTAATTTTTTAATTATTATTAAAAAAAATTTTCTGTCAATTGGGGGGGATATGGCCCTTGTAGCCCCCTTTCCTCTGGCTGCGCATCTAAAAATTCAAAACGTTACCAAAAAGGGGTCATAACAGAACTTTTACCAAGATTAGGTTAGTGATTTGGGCTACGAATATTTTTCTAATTCATCCTCCTTGTCTCCAATTTTTTAAACAGAAATCATACTGAGTCCAAGAACAATGCACAATGGTATTTATATTACCATTTTCATAACTAAACTAATCATTATGTTTTGCATGATATATGGCCTACCACCATAGATAAGGACATGAGAATTAAAGAATGCAGGGACAATTTTCAGTTTCACCCAACCAACGATTTTTCTGATGTGGCTTATGTGTTTCTGGGGAAATATGTAGTAAATTAATTGATGTTCTACATCACTTCCGTCGCAACTGAAAACTATGCATTTGCACGGAAGTGATGTAGAATATCAATCAATTGAGATTCTATTATTGAAATGATAAAGACTTAAAGACAGGACAAAGTGCTTTTAAAACCTACAAAAGGAAGTCAGTTTGCGTTTTTAGGTTTTTCTTTATAGTATTTTTACCAAAAATGCGTCTTTACTGGTCCAAATGCTTTCTTTTATTGGTCAAGAAACCCTTTCAGGTCCCTTCCCTTAACATTTTAGGGGGGAAAAACAAACTTTTTATTTTTTAAAACATCAATTTTTATAAAAAACACTTCATTTAATTTGTCACAGTACAAGCCCTAGAAAACCGAAAAATTTTAACTACAAAAAATTGGAGGGGAAATTTCCCCCCATACCCCCCCAATTACCGGGAAAACACAGCTTTTCCCGATAAAAACAAAGGCTTTGGGTTTAAAAGGGGACCGAAAGCAAACACTATAACATTTTTATTGGGAAAACTTTTTTCGGTCCTGGCCCCTTGGGTCACTTCCAGGCCCAAAAAACTTTTTCCCTAATTGTTTTTGTTTTGTTTACGTGTCTTTCAAAACCCAAAATTGTGGGTATTTTTTACCAATTTTTAAATTCCAAAAAAGGGTTTGAGAGTTTCCCCTCTATGGTTAGGTTTATTTATTTTTTTTTTTTTTATTTCATTATTTTAATTTTTTAAAAAAAAATTTTAAATCTCCCAAAAACTTGGGAAAATTTTTTGGGGAAAGGACCCCCTTTTCATTGCAAACCCTGTGTGCCCCGTCTTGGATGAGCCCCTGAACCCCCCGGGCCGCGGGGGGCCCCAAAGCGCGGGGGCCCTAGGCAAATGCCTAGTTTGCCTATTTCGGTAATTTCCGGGCCCTGGGTGTTGGGAATACGTTGGGGGGAAAATAATTGAGTATATGGGGGAAGAGCAGGGGGGCCAAGGACACTTCCCCGTGGGGAAATCCAGTAAACCAAATTGGGCCCTGTTGTTGATGCTGGTCTTTAATGGTAACATATGGAACCCCATTAGTAAGGTAAAATTTGAAATAAGCAATCGAAAGGCCCCTTTATACCGTAATGGTCAGTTTGTGGAGTAGGATGTCGTGGTCTACTGTGTCAAAAGCTTTTCTTAGGTCAATAAAAATTCCTAGTGGATATTCCTTTTTTTTCAATGCTGTGTAAAGCAGATTTTGCATTTTTATGATTGCATCATTAGTTTACCTGGAGACTGGAGAGAGTTCCGGGGGTCAACGCCCCCGCGGCCCGGTCCATGACCAGGCCTCCTGGTGTATCAGAGCCTGATCAACCAGGCTGTTGCTGCTGGCTGCACGCAAACCAACGTACGAGCCACAGCCCGGCTGATCGGGAATGACTTTAGGTGCTTGTCCAGTGCCAGCTTGAAGACTGCCAGGGGTCTGTTGGTAATCCCCCTTATGTGTGCTGGGAGGCAGTTGAACAGTCTCGGGCCCCTGACACTTATTGTATGGTCTCTTAACGTGCTAGTGACACCCCTGCTTTTCTTTCGGGGGATGGTGCATCGTCTGCCAAGTCTTTTGCTTTCGTAGTGAGTGATTTTCGTGTGCAAGTTCGGTACTAGTCCCTCTAGGATTTTCCAGGTGTATATAATCATGTACCTCTCCCTCCTGCGTTCCAGGGAATACAGGTTTAGGAACCTCAAGCGCTCCCAGTAATGCGCGCCGTGAAGGTTCTCTGTACATTTTCTAGGTCAGCAATTTCACCTGCCTTGAAAGGTGCTGTTAGTGTGCAGCAATATTCCAGCCTAGATAGAACAAGTGACCTGAAGAGTGTCATCATGGGCTTGGACTCCCTAGTTTTGAAGGTTCTCATTATCCATCCTGTCATTTTTGTAGCAGATGCGATTGATACAATGTTATGGTCCTTGAGGTGAGTTTCCTCTGACATGATCACTCCAGGTCTTTGACGTTGGTTGTTTCGCTCTATTTTGTGGCCAAAATTTTGTTTTGTACTCTGATGAAGATTTAAATTTTTCCTCATGTTTACCATATCTGAGTAATTGAAATTTCTCATCGTTGAACTTCATATTGTTTTCTGCAGCCCACTGAAAGTTTTGGTTGATGCCGCCTGGAGCCTTGCAGTGTTGCAATTGGAGACACTGTCATGCAGATTCGGGTGTCATCTCCCAAAGGAAGACATGGTGCTGGGGCTGGACATCCTTGTCTATGTCGGATTGAGGATGAGGAACAAGATGGGAGCGAATACTGGGGCCTTTTGTGGAACAGAGCTTTTCACCGTAGCTGCCTCGGACTTTACTCTGTTGCGACTACTCTCTGTGTTTGTTAGTGAGGAAATTTTAGATCCCTCGACCAACTTTTCCTGTTATTCCTTTAGCACGCATTTTTTGAGCTATTACGCCATGGTCACACTTGTCGAAGGCTTTTTTCAAAGTCTGTATATATTACATCTGCATTCTTTTTGTTTCTAGTGCATTTAGGACCTTGTCGTAGTGATCCAATAGTTGAGACGAACAGGGGCGACCTGTTCTAAACCCATGTTGCCCCGGGTTGTGTAACTGGTGGGTTTCTAGATGGGTGGTAATCTTGCTTCTTAGGACCTTCAAAGATTTTTTTTGATATGGATGTTAGTGCTATGGTCTGTAGTTCTTTGCTGTTTTCTTTACTGCCCCCTTTTTGGAGTGGGGGTATGTCTGTTGTTTTTAGTAACTGTGGGACGACCCCCGTGTTCATGCTCCCTCTCCATATGATGAAAAAGGCTCGTGATAGGGGCTTCTTGCAGTTCTTGATGAACTCAGAGTGCTTTTATTTTTCCTAAATCCAAAATTGGCAGGGGTTGAGTATGTTTTGTGCTGTTATAAATGGAATAAGTCTCCTGTGCACGAGTTTCTCAAAGATTTTGGATAGCAATGGTAAGTTTGATATTGGCCTATAGTTGTTTAAGTCTGTAGGGTCACCACCTTTATGTATTGGTGTAACCCTTGCCATCTTGAGTAGTTTCGGTAAGGTGCTAGTTTCTAGTGACTTGTTAAAAAGTAATGAAATAGCCGCTCGCTTGTACAGTAATGGTGGGACATTAGACAGATTCCCTGAGTTGCTTTTAAGTGACTTTGTAATCTCGGTGACTTCCGAGGGCTCAGTTGGTGCAAGATAGAAGGAATTTTGGGAAATTCCCATCTAGGTAGTCCCTGCATAGGCATTAGTATGTGGGGTTTTATTGGCGAGATTAGATCTATGGTTGAGAGAAGTTGTTTATCTTGTTAGCTGGTCAGGGGTTTTAGTGTTCTTTTTTTGGGATTTAATTGTCTAGTTAATTTTGGGAAAAAAGGGCACCTTTCAAAAATTTTTTGGGGGTTTGTAAATGGGGGGGTTTAGAGGGGTGGTAATTTGTTTTTGTTTAAAAATTTTTTTGTTTGGGAAAATCAGGTTGAGTTTTTCTGTTTTTTTTCCCCCTTTGGGGGGGGGGCTTTTTTTTTTGTCTGTGGACGGTTTTGGGTCCCCCCTTTTTAAAAAATTTGGAAGGGGGCTTTTATTTTGCGGGTTTTTTTTCCTTAAAAATTTCATTGGTTTTTTGTCTTTTTTAAAAAGGTTTTTTAAAAACCAAAGAGGGAATGAAGGTGGGTTTTTGGGCCTTTTTTTAAGTCGAAAAAAAAGAGGGAAAAACCCGCCCGAGTTTCTTTTATTTTTTTTTTTTTTTAAAAAAAATTTCCCGGCCCGTAGAAGGGGGACAAGAAGTTCCCGGGGAAGTAGTAATTTGGGATTTCCGGGTTTTTTGGTCATTTTTAAAATTTGGGAAATTTCCCCACTGGGTTTGTTGAGGAAGAGGGGGATTTTTTTTTTTGGTTTTAAAATTTTTTTTTTTTGGGGGTTTATTTTTTATTATTTTTGGAAAATTTTTCTTTTTTTTCAGGGGGCCCTGAATTGTTAAATTAATTTTTGTTTTTTTTTGGAAAAAATTTTGGAGTAGGGAAGAGGTTTGGGTAAAAAAGGGTAAAAAATTTGCCCCGGGTTGGAAATTTTTTTTTTAATTAAAATTATGTTATTATTGTTAAAAGAAATTTGGAAATTTTGAGTTTTTGGAATTTTTTTTAAAATTTTTAAATGTTTGGTTTTTTAATGTCTGTTTTTGTAATTTAAAAAAATTTAAAGCAATATTTCGGGGTTTCCCAATCCTTAAAAAATTTTTTTTTATTTACTCATTTTGGTTAAAAAAAAATTTTACAAGTGGGCCTCCACTCAAACAGTCAGTCTGTTATTTAAATTTCCCATAAAAAAAATTCCCCGTTCAACTTTTTTAAAAAGGGTTTAACTGTCCATCATCAAATTTTTTTTCCCTTATTTTTTAAATTAAATTTTCAAAATTTTTTCCCCTTCTAATTTTTTGGTAACATACATTTACTTTTAAAAAATTAATTGGGGGGGACCTAAATTTTTAAACCTTTGCCTAATTTTTTTTTTTTGGTTAAGGATTTTTTGGGGTCTTAAAGTAAAATTATTTAAAAATTAAATAATGATGGTGGGGGGTCTGTTTTTTATCTTGGGTTGAAAAATTATTTGAGGTAGCGCCCTTTTTTTTTTTAAAATAAAAAAAATCTTTTTAAAAAGGGGGAGTGGAACAGACAGATCCCTTTCCCAAGGGGGGGAAAATTTAAAATTTTAAATTTTTAAAAAGAAGGAAAATTTTTTTTGGCTTTTTGTTAAAGAATTTAAAAGGGTTTGCTGGTTTTTGGGAGGGATTTGGAAGTATTTTAAAATAAAAATTTCATTAAATCTTTTGTTCCTAAGTAAAAGTTTTTTGGATAAATTTTTCAATTAGTTTTTAAACCTTTGACTGTGGTTTTCCCTTAGAATTGGAGATTATTGCATTTTCTTTTAACTTTCTAATGGAATGTTAATTTAAAATTTTATATGAAAACGTTTTAGTTTTTTTTTTTTTGGGGGAAAAAGGAAATTGGTTTTTTGTTAATTAAAGGGTGGGGAATTTTTAGTAATTTGGGAGGAAAATTTTGACTTTTTTTGAATGGGGGGGGGCCCCCCTTTTTTGGGTTTCCCGTTTTTTTGGTTTGGTTGGGTTTGTTGGGGTTTCCCCCAATTTGTAATTTTAAACGTGTTGATTTATGTTGGGGGGTGGGGGAGCTTTTCGAATATTTTTATTTTTAAAAGTTTTGGGTGGGAAAAAAAAAATTTGGAACCTTAAAAACATTTCATGGTTTTGGCTTTTACTCAAAAAAAAAAACCCCAAAAATTTGGGTTTTGGCCCAAAAGGTAAGGGGGGGAAAAAAAAAAATTTTAAAAAAAAAAATTTTAGGGGCCCCAAAAAAAAACCCCAGGGGCCCCCTTTTTTTTGAACCCCTTCTGAAAAAAAAGGGAGGGCCCTTTTTACCCTTTATTGGAGTGCCCCAAAATTTTCTAATTAAATTTTTGGGGTTTTTTAAATAGATTTTAATAATTAAAATAAAATTGGGTGGGCATAAAAAGGGGGGTACATTCGCCCCTTTTTTTATCCCTTTGGGTGGGGGGGGATTTTTATTCTGAGTACATTTTTTAAATTTTTTTTTAAAAATTTTTTAAAAAATTGAAAAAATTGGCCTAAATTATCGGTTTTTTTAAAAATAAAATAAAATTATAATAAAAACCCTAATTTTTTTTTAATTAAAAGGGGGTTTTTTTCCTTTGGTAAAAAATTTTAAAGGTTTACCTTCCCCCCGGGGGTTTTTCCCTTTTTTTTGAATTTTTTTATATGGAAAGGGCAATCACCTCTTTTTTTTGGCCAAAAATTTAATTAGTTTAAAACTTTTTCAAAAAATTTTTTAAAAATTTTTTTTAAAAAATGGGGGGTTTGGGATTTTTTTAATAATGGGGGATTTGTTTTAAAAAGGGGGAGAAAATTTGCCGTTTTTTTTTTTTTTTTTTTTTAACCCAAAAAAAAAAGGGGGGCCTTTTAACCCTAACAAAGTTCCTTCCCTGTTGCCTAATTTTTCCCTTTCCTTCTTTGTTTGAGTAACTTTTTGGGGGGTCTGGGGTTTTTACGGTTGCTTTCCCTTTCCCCTCCATTTTGATTGCGCAGCTGTGGATTTATAGTATTTACATTTTTTTTTTTTTTTTTAAAGGGGGGTTTTTTTTTTTTCCCCCCTTTTTAAAACCCAAATGTTTAAAAAAACTCTTTAAAATTTTTTTTTGCCAAGGGCTTTTTTTCCTTTCATCCAAGTGGTTTAAAGTTGTTCTGTTTTTGGGTTTTGGAATAAGTTTTTCCTTTTTTTAGTCCTTGATTGCTGGGTGGATAAAGATTGACAGTTGTTGTTTGGAATGATCAGATAGAAGATCTCAACATGGAGTCTGCTCGTTTGATGTTTTAAAATCCAAAGAAAGTTTAAAAATTTGGAGGGGCCAAAAAAACCCCTTTTTTTTTTTTTTCCCCTTGTTTTGTTATTTTTTTATTTTTTTTTTTTAAAAAAATTAAGTATTTGGTTCCGGGGGGGAAAAAAAATGGTTTGGGGCCCGGGGTTTTAAAAAAATTGTTTTGGAAAAAATCCCCTGCAATACTTTGAAACCTGATATGCATGTTAACTCGTTTGAAAGGAAAGGAATGTGGAAGCTCTTTCTGACATACATCACCAACATTTGGTTGACCTTAGGTTATAAGGTTTTAAAAAGGGTGGGGGGTCCTCTTTTTCCCCTTTAAAAAAGGACTAATATTTTTGGGTTTGCACTAATATGATGTAAGTCAGGCAACCCCTTCCGATGGAAGCAATGTTCCTGAAAAGTTTGAAAGTTCCATTGTAGTGATTTTTAAATCTCTTGTCTAAGATGGTTTTAAAATATTTTGCTTTTACTCGTGTGCAGTACTTAAAAGCAAATAGCATAGTTTTGCTCTTTATTTCGGACCCTTTTTTTTTTAAAATTTTTCGGCATTTTGGAGCCAGTGATAAAGGCAAGTCTTTAAGGGAAGAGTTATGGGCTTCTTTCTCACAAATTTCTGGAAGCTGAAAGGGATTGCTGCACTTTTGAATCATCCCTGCCAAAATCATCTCCTGATTACATATATTTATTAAACTTGTCAGGATTGTTAAGATGCTCAATTTTTTTCTGGAAAGTTGTTATAAAAATGGGGAAGGGCAGGCGAATCCCAAAGCCCCTCGGAGGAGGCACTTTGGGTTATGCTTTCTTTAAACTTCACCTTAACGGTACCATGGGTTTAATTTTGTTCTCTGTTTTTCTCTTTTCAGGTAGGTCTGTGCATCTGGGCTCTCCAATTTTCCCGGGGGTTACCGTGTGGTGTCCGTCTGACGTTGTAGTTGGTGTATTGGGGAAATGAAAAAATCCCCCATTTCGGTGTAGCAAAGGTATCGTAGTGCAGCCAGAGTTCCCTTGTGTGCAGGGTGGCTAGTCCCCCCACGTGGTTGTGTGGATGGATTTTGGGATTTTCCGAATCCTTTGCAGTGAGGGGGGGTTCTTTCACACTTTTCAGAGGTTTTTAGCTAATTGGCTGTGGGAGAGGTGGGGCCCCCTCCTCAGTTAATTAAAGGGTGTTATCAGGTTTACATCGAAGGGTTTTTTGGGTTTTGACTGCAGTCCTTGTGGGAAAACTGTAACCCCCAAAATTCTTTACAGTTAATACACTTAAAATTTTCGGTGTCGGGCCTACTGTGATTCTTAGTGGAATGTTCCCAGCACATTACCAACCAAGTGTAGTATTCCCCAGTCTACTGCAACATGGCCTAGTGCTGGCTTTGTAACACTCGTTTAGGGGGTAGGGAATTCGATGTTTTGGAAAGTAAACCTGCAGCCCGAATTCCCGGGGGAGGGGGCAGGACTACCCAACTGGCAATAAATTTGGATTTTTTTAAGTTTTTAGGCTTGATGATAGCTCACTTAGAGTCAGTGGGGTGGGTCCATGCAGGAGGGTATCCAAAGATTTTTATCTACCATTTTTTAAAGTTCGGTCTGATGGAGGTCGGGAGCTTAATTCCCCCTAAGGGTACTAAGTAGTCATTAATCAGCTCTTTATTCTGTTCCCAAAAACAAAGTTGTGTGGTTTTTCCCCAAATTGGATCCTTGAGTTAGGATGCTTGTTTTTCAGCTTCCTTAGCCTGCACCTTAGCAGGGGAGGGGGTGTTGTCAGGGAGTTACCTTAAAAACCCTTTTCCTTTGAAGAAAAACTTCTTGCAGCCTCTGTGCACCAAGGCGTTTAGTATCCCATTTTGTACGATCAAGTGGTCTGACTCGTGACGCTCTGCCCTTTTCACTTTTTCTCTTTTTTTTTACTTTTTAAAAGGGCTGGAAATTTTCTTTTCCCTTACTGCAGAAAATTTTTTTCCTCTATGCGTTGCCCTGTTTGCCCTGATGATATTGGTGTAAGGGTAAAAAAGAATTCCCACTATCTTTCCCCTTTAGCTTAGCAAGAGCAAAATTTTTCATACAAAGTCAGAAGTCCAAACAGACACAACCACAAGTGCTCAAATTCAAGAAACCCCCAAAACCCTATCAACCCAGACCCCCCACCACTCAAAACGACACACAACCCCCCCAAAAAAAAACTCGAGACCTCTTGTATGTTGTTTAATTTGGTACATATAATGATTAATGGATGGTAAGGTGAGGTCTTACACCTTACCAATTACAAAGATTTAAAGAGAGAGAGGAGAGAGGAGAGGGAAAAGAGAGAGAGAGAAAAGTAGGTTATATTGAGCATAAAATTAGAATTTGACATACATCACATTAAACATGAGGTTCAAATTCAATGATAATTTTACTTGAGTTAGTTCAGGTACTGCCACCCAAGTACCTCACTGAAAAATAAATAGCAGACATCACAATGAATGTGAAGACAATCTTACCCCAAAACCCTAGTTGTAAACATTTACAAAAAAAAAAAAAAAAAAAAAAAAAAAAAAAAAAAAAAAAAAAAAAAAAAAAAAAAAAAAAAAAAAAAAAAAATAGGTAATGTTACAAGACAAAGAGATAAATCACTCTGGGTTTACTTCCTTGGTCCATCCCGGGTAAAATCACACGTTACTATGTTATCATGTTGCAAGCTAAGTGTGCAGCTGTAGATGATGAAACCGTACTAAACAATCTCATTACCACGGTTATTGTTGACAAGGTTTTAAAATACACCAAGTGTAATTTATCACTTGAAAACACTTTTGTTGAGTAAAAAATTTGGGGGAGTGGTACACCCCTGGTCGTAAAAAAACAACTAACTTCTCAAGTCACACTAGGCCCTTTTTTTGGATTACCAGCGTTTTAATGTTTTATTATGGTCGTGGTGTCTGCAGTCATTAAAATTTGGGGTATCAGAAGTTAAAAATACAAATTTTAAGTTGATTTTAAATAGTCTTAAAACAATTTCACAAAGTATAACTAGAAGTTAATGATTGCAAAAATTGTTACTATTAAATTTTAACTAGGCGCTAAACCCTAGATGAGATGGCAAGGAACATGATGTTAACAGGTGACTCTTGCTTAACCCGTTGAAAGGTAACCGAATTTCTCAATAAGAAAGTATTCATGAAACTGAACTTATGCGCAGTAAGCTTTTACAGTAAAAATACAAAGCATAAGGGGGGAGTAGGGGAAATTTCCCCGCGCGCTCACCGAAAAAAACGAAAAAAAAAAATGGAAAAATTTAGTTATTTTAACGAAAAATAGTCAAATCTTTGGCAACACAATGGTACCAGAATGAATGTTCTAGACGTTTCTCAAGAAATTATAGTATTTATACAGGTTTTGGTGCGCGTGTTGGTACCGAGTTGTCACGGCCCCTATATTTTTTTGGGGTTATTTTCTTTTTTTTATCGCCTTTTCTTGCATTATTTTTTTTAAATAAAAAGTGACTATTTGGCATAAAAACAGTAGGGGGGACTTTTCGCAGATGGCGACGCTGGGAACCAGATGGCAACGCTCAGCAGTGTTCAGCGCCCGAGGTGCCCGCAGGAATCACCTTATTCGCTCATATATCAACTCTACGGTTATTTGTTATCAGAAATTTATCAATTGAATAAAAACACTCAAATAACATACAAAATGTTTATACTCTAGGCTGAAAAAAAAGGCCATATATGACGAAAGTTTCGGGAAAAATTTTGATAATATTGAGTCCGTCCCTTCTTTAGTCTTGAGTAAAGGAAAAAGGTGTTTTGAGAGGATAATGCCTAGAACTAAAAATCATAAAAATACACCCAAACAAAAAGCGATTTTCGCGAAAATTTTTTTTTTTTTTTTTTTTTTTTTTTTTAGACGGGGGCCGGCCCGGGGCTCTCGGGGGATATTGGAAATAACTTTTTTACCTAAAGTCAAGCTTCTCGTTTATACTGAATTAAAAGGAAAAAATCTCACAAAAGTTGTAGAAAATGATTTCTCTATTTTTTGTTTAGCAAATTTTGGAAATATTCCAAAAACTTTGGGAGTTATGTGGGAGTAAAGGGCAGAATTTTTTTGCAAATTCCAGGAACTAAAAAATTTTATTTTTTTTTTGAAATAAAGATAAGTTTATTTAGAGGAAAGGCTAACGAATTTTTAGTATAAGCATTGTTCTCTCGGCACCAAGTGTCCAAACACCCCCTACGTAGCCCCATATAAGAGAAAGTTTGGCACAAGGCATTTTCAGAAAATCAGTCATTTCTCAGTTGTTGTTTGAGGTATATTTTGATAAATATTTTCAAGAAAAGAGTGAAACGACTTTGTCTTGTGTACCAAAACTGAAGAAAATCGGACAGTAAACAACAGAGTTACAGATTTTGCCCTACTACCCCCATAAGTTACACACTCACACCACAGATGAACACTGCAATTTGAAATATTACTGGGAATTTAGCAGTAAAGTTTCAGTCTGAACGAGAAAATGTATTAGAAAAACACAACAATGACACTAGAACAAGAAAACTTAATTATGTAACCGTATTTAATAGTTCAGTTACACTGAGCAGAGCATGTATTACACTGATTTATCAAATGTAAGGAGTCACTACACTGAAGTACACTCTGAGCCTTTTAAAGTCTTAATACAGGCTTACAAATGACAATTAACTGTTGGGGAAAGCAGCACTTAACACTTCTAGCACACGTATGACAGATGAATGTTCACTGTGTACAAGCCAATCACCACAAGCTTACTATGTTTATAAGTGAACCTCTGGCATGTCCCACTCAAAATGTCAGCACTGCAATGCTCGTCAAATTGTTCTCAAGCCACTACAGGAAACACTGGTATGCCAGCAGCACTGCAGAACGTATACAGACATGCTGGGCCCTAGGACGGCTGCCTTAGCTTGTTCTGGCTAGCTTTTAGTGCTGCCCTCAAGCTTGCTTGACTGTGCTCGCCAAGCCCGTGCCAACCACCCGGACACCTGCTTGCAGCAGGCAGGCAGGCACACAGGAGACACTCGCAAGATGAGCGGAGTGCGGCACAGAGGACACGGGCACTCAAGCACCCATGTGGTCTGGCAAAAAAAAAAAAAAAAAAAAAAAAAAAAAAAAACGCCTCTAGACCACAAGCAAATAGAGGCAAAAGGGCTGAGTTCCAATCGAGGCAGGAGAAGGGACAAGGAAGGGATATTCACCTCACTAGACACAGGCAATATGGGTGTAGGGGGCCTGCAGGTCGCAGTGCAATTTTCAAGGTTATTCACTGGACCACTGAATCCATTGATATTGTGTGTCTACAAGAGTGCAGAGTCCCTGAAAATCCCAACCCCCTAAATTGCCATCGTTTGTTGCATATAACCTCAAATCTACTAATTCTTGTGTTCTATATTTAAAAAACACTTCCCATCAACTTCTTGCACATAAGAAAACAGAGGGGCTACAGTATCACGGGGTTAGGATTATATTGGGAACTCTGCTCTCAACATATTTAACTTGTTTCGCTCCTGCTGATAAGTTTAATTACTTGGAGCTCCCAACTTGTGCTCAGTTGAACCTACTCTCATTATTGGTGATTATAATGCAAAACACCCAAAAACATTGGAAACTCTCAGTTTGGTAATCGTAATGGCAATCACTGTTGTCACTCTTAAACAGTCATGATAATGTGCAAATTGTAGGTGACCTTGAACCCAACATATCTATGGAGGTGTCCTTGATCTGTGTCTTGGCTTCAACATTACTTCTGCCAGCTGTGAGTCTTCCATTGTAACAGATAAGCGTCTGATCATTTCCAAGGCTAACCTCTCTAGATATTGGTAATACTATTTCCCGGGGGGATATTCAACGGAAACGTCTTAATGTTTCCCCCGATCAACATGATGACTTTGTTGCACATGTGATGACTGGTTAATTCCCATGAGTGTACCTCTGTCGAGACTTTTAACAATGAAACCCTTTTGAGCAGTTTCAGAACTTCTTAGAGCCGCCTCTGAAACCTCTACTACTCTAAATCCAAATGACTTCCATAAAATTTATAAGTCTTTAAAAATCATACCTTTACAATGATTCTAAACTTCGAACATTGAAACGTACTGCTCCCCAGACTAGGCCTAGCTATAGAAAACCATCGTACCCCTGAATGCGGCCTCCCTTTCCAAAAATGCCCTTGCTGTGCCAGAGAGCGTAAAGCAAAAGCTGCGGCAAACAGACTGGGAACAATTTGTCAATGGGCTCAATGCTCCCCCCCACTTAGCGGGCATGGAGGGACATAAATAGAATTAAGGGTAACAGAACTGGACAGATCGCGCACCTCATCCCTTGCATAGGGCGAATGAGTTAGTCAGTGCTTGGGCTGCTACATCTAGCTTTTTGACAGTCTTCCCAGTTTCCACACAGGCGAAATTAATGGACAATATGATTTCAAGGGAGAGACTTGTTTGCTTTATGTCAGCAAGGCAGATGACTGCAACATTCCTTTCACTAATTATGAACTTGATGCAGCACTAACTAAGGGCAACTCCCGTCCGCTGGTGAGGATGGTATTACTTACAACATACTCAGATTGCTGTGTCGAGTACCAGGTAATCCTTTACTTGAATTATATAACATGAGTTTGTCACTGGGGAGCTCCCTAATCATGGACCAATAGCCTCATTATTCCCATTCCAAAGCCCAATCAACAAAACTCATTTCGCCCAATATCCCTTACTAGCTGCTTGTGTAAAACATTTGAAAGGATGATTCTTAATCGTCTTATGCACAAAATTTAAAGGGGAATTCTTGTCCCCCCGGGTTTGCAGGGCTTCATGCATGGAAGGAGTGTGCATCATTGCATTACCATTACATTGTATCATCGATCTGCTAGAAAAATGACAGGATGGATAATGAGAACCTTCAAAACTAGGAGGCCAAGCCCATGATGACACTCTTCAGGTCACTTGTTCTATCTAGGCTGGAATATTGCTGCACACAACAGCCACCTTTCAAGGCAGGTGAAATTGCCCGACCTAGAAAATGTACAGAGAACTTTCACGGGCGCATAACAGAGATAAAAACACCTCAATTACTGGGAGCGCTTTAGGTTCCTAAACCTGTATTCCCTGGAACGCAGGAGGGAGAGATACATGATTATTACACCTGGAAAAATCCTAGAGGGACTAGTACCGAACTTGCACACGAAAATCACTCATTACGAAAGCAAAAGACTTGGCAGACGATGCACCATCCCCCCCAAAGAAAAAACAGGGGTGTCACTAGCAGTTAAGAGACCATACAATAAGTGTCAGGGGCCCGAGACTGTTCAACTGCCTCCCCGCACACAAAGGGGGGTTACCAACAGACCCCTGGCAGGGCTTCAAGCTGGCACTGGACAAGCACCTAAAGTCAGTTCCGGATCAGCCGGGCTGTGGCTCGTATGTTGGTTTGCGTGCAGCCAGCAGCAACAGCCTGGTTGATCAGGCTCTGATCCACCAGGAGGCCTGGTCTCAGACCGGGCCGCGGGGGCGTTGACCCCCGGAACTCTCTCCAGGTAAACTCCAGGTAAACCACCTTTCTCACTCTGCACACTGACAGCTCATACACTACGTTCCTTGACCTTAAATCCGCTTTTGATGTAGCCAACAGACATGTAATCATTAGTGAACTTGCCAGAATGGATGTTGGAGGATGGCTTCTCCGCTGGATTAAAGGTTACCTGTCCAACAGAAAGTCGTCTGTGTTGTTCCAGGGACATGAAGTGTAACTAAAGATTTTGAATTAGGAAATCCACAGGGAGGTGTGCTTAGTCCCACCCTTTTCAACATTTTGATTAATGCCCTTTCTTAATGCCATGCCTAGCCAGCCCCATCATTATTATGGTTAGTTTTTTCTGATGACATAATGATTCACACTACCGGATTCTCCAACACCCAAAACATTCTTAATCATTGTTTTAGCCTCTTTGGAGGACCGGGGGTTAATAACTCGGGGATAAAACAAAGATACTAAAACGGGCGTCCCCTCGGCAGAGAGGCACAGTTGTCAGACCCATTTTGCATATGGGTCTTTTCTAGAATATGTAACAGTTTACAGGTATCTAGGCTTTGGGGTTTCCCCACTCTTGGCCCTTTTTGTAAAAAGACTTTGTCCCCAAAATACAAAAAAAACTGAGAAAATTAGGTTTTTGGCGGGTTTTAAACCCCAGGTTTTGGTCCCAAATTTTAAAAATTTTGTAAAAAATGATTATCTGCTTTTTTTTGGATCTTTGGGGTTATTAGGGCAGCGCCATTACTTGCCCTCGTGTCTGACTGGAAGTTTGGGAGGGTTTGGGGAAAAAACGAAAAAACAAAGCAATGGGATCACCCCCGGCCCCCTCGTACTGCAAAATTTTAAATATGGGGAAAAGAATTTTAAAAACCCAACATTAGAGATCTTTTTACGAAAGAAATTCCTTTTTGGGGGTCTATTCTTGGGTACCCATTAAAACCCCTGCAAAAGAACCCCTCCAAATTTTCCTCAGACTGGTGAAACCCTTTCCAAAAATGGATCAAAAAAACGGGAACCAAAACCCCGCATTAACCGCTCAGGATCTTACAATTGGACAACGAGACTTTTCCCCCTGCTCCAGGGGATATTCCCCCTTTTCCAAAACAACCTTCCTCCTTTTCCCCCCAAAATCTTTTTAAAATCACAACCAAAGCTTCGTCTTGAAGCCAAACTTATGCCTTAAGCGGTATTGAAAACTTAGTCACACAGAAAAATTTTCCCACAAATTTTTTTACGTCGAGGGTTTCGGGTTCACCCGTCCATTTGGTGCAGCTGGTAGTGCTGCGGTTGTCAAACAGGTGGGGGCTCTCATAAAAAAATTGGGGGAGCAGGGCATCAATAACTGGCCCCCTCCCCTTTAAAACAAACTTTTGCCAAAACCCCTTCCCCTCAAATGGGTCCATGTTTAAGGTTGCCCCCTTTTAATTGTAACTGTTTTCTCTTTTCATCCAAAAATTGCTTCAACCTTTAAAGTAAAATTGGGGGCAAGGCTTTTGCAGAAGCCAAACCAGGTATGGTAAATTGGGGACGTGGAGTCAGATGCACATGTGGGGGATTCCATCCCCACTTTTGGCTTCAGTTGCATGATAAAAACTGAAAAATTTTGGCTAAGCGGGGGTATGTTTTTCAAAGGGGGGGTAATTACAATTTTGGGTTGTCATTTAGCATTTTGAGAAAAATTATTCAAGAAAAACTTCAAATGAACTTTATTGACTTAAGACTTAGGGAGAAAAAACACAATTTGCCCAAATCTATCATAATTCCATCTTGCAGGAGGACCCAAAATGTCTAGGGTGCATCCAACAAGATAAGCAGACTTTTGGATGTCACTACTCCCCGGGCTCCGGCGGGGTTTAAAAGGATTTTTTGGCATTTAAATCACCACCCCAGATGTGCCCAAAACGAAATGTAAACTTTCCCAGATGGACTATTGTCACACTTTTCGCCCATTTTTTTGGGGGTTGTGAAAAAAATAATAAATTTAGAAACAACTCCTCAGAAGTGTTCAAGAAATTTGGGTAATATTTTTTCCACCCGTGGTATATTGGGAGAAACCCTTTTTTGGAGAAAAAACCCTACTTTGCTAGCTGTAAATAAAACATTACCACATGTGTCTGTGTGCATTTGTGTGTGTGCGGGGGTGTGTTTGGGGGGTGTGAGGGTTTTTTGTGCGGGTGGTGTGTGGGTGTGTGTGTGTGTGTGTGCAGGTTTTGGTTTGTTGTGCTGTGTGGGGGTGTGTGGGGTGTGGTGGGGTGTGGGTGTGTGTGTGTGTGTATTGGGGTGTGGGTGTGTGGGGGTGTGTGTGTTTGGGGGTGTGTGAGGGTGTGTGTTGGGGGGTGTTGGGGTGGATGTGTGTGGGTGTTGTGGGTTTGGGGGTGCGTCCTTTTGTGTATGCATATATTTGTACGCTCGTGTGCACAAGTCCGGGGCGTGCCCCTCGTGTTTAAAGTTCCCGCGCGCAGTGTGGTTATGATCCCCCTTAATATTTTTATTTATAACTCAAAACAATTGTTACCAGGGGGTTTTTCGTATCAGTGGGTTTAAATTTCTTTGTAAATTTTTCAGACTGTAACCATGTATAAAGGGTGAAACGATTCATTAACCCCTGTAAAATTTCCATGATTAGTGACCAGATCTACCCGGAGTTCATTACCTTTGTAACTTGTTTTACCCGTCATAACTTTGGGGGCCCCGTCACGGGGGCCCCTTATGTTCCTTTTTAAGCTTTTGACTACCACCCACAGGAGGGGTTTGGGGGGCTTTAAAAAATTAAAATAAATGTGTGTGTGTGTTTGTGTGGGTGTGTGTGTGTGTGTTTTGTGTTGGGGTGTGTGTGGGGTGTGGTTTTGTGTGTTGGTGTGGTTTTGGGGTGTGGGCTCAAAAAATTTAAAATTTGCACCAATAATCCCTTCAGTTGGGGACCCGGGGGTTTGGAAAATGTTGGGAATTTTCTCATTACCCCTTTTAATTTGGACATGATTGAAAACCAAAAATATAAAAGTAAGTAACCATTCTACAGAATTTATTACCTTTTTTAACTTGTGAGCGTTACCTTTGGACCTGTTCACTATCAAAAACCTTTTGGGGGGGGAGTCCCCCGGACCCATTACTACCTCTTAACGGTAAATACCCTTTTTAAAATTTTTCGATTGTGCCAACTTACCGGATTCTTACCTTTTTTAAATTGGAAATTCCATTACCTTTGTAAATTGTGAGTTTATTACCTTTGTAAATTTTTGATTCATTTCCTTTGTAATTGTTTAGTTCATTACCCTTTTTTAAATTTTTGATTCATTACCTCTGTAACTTGCCCCAGCTATCCCAAAAATTTTGGGGGCCAATCCCCGGACCCAATTTTTTACCTCTGTTTAAACTTTTTCTACCGCCCCCAGGATGGGTATCGGGGTTGAAAAAAAATAAACCTTTTTAAACTAACTAAAACACGGGCCAAAAGTCGTCCCCGAAAGTTTCAAAAACCCCGTCACTTTTTAAAATCCAAACCCCCAGCATTAACACATCAAAACCCCCGGTTTTTGGAATGACACAAAAATTTTTACTACATAAGAAAATAGTTTTCCCCCAACACCCAAGGTAGGCCGGGAAAACTTTTGAAAATTCACAAAGGTTTTTGGGTTTTAGAAACAGATTTAGCCTTGGCCTTCAACCCGGCCCTTTGGGGCGTGTTTTGGGGCCCGGATCACCCAAACCCCCCCTTATCCCCTTTGAGATAATTTGGGGACAAGTTTTAAGGGGTACCGGTGAAAAGGAAAAATCCGGGGGGAAAAAGGGAAATTTACCTCACTAGAACCCTGCCCGTAGGGGGGTAAGGGGATTGGGGTCTTTGGGTGCCAAATTTTTAAGGGCACCCAGCAGGGCCCGACATTCCCCACTCTTTTTAAAACCCACGTAGGGACGGTGGTACACAAGGCCTAAGTCCCGTAATCCACTCATGCAAAAGTTTTTCAAAAAAATCGCCGCCTTGTGGAAAAACCCCAAAATTCGGGGTACCACCCCGCGGGGGGAGCAAAAAAACACCGTACATGCACGTCGTTGATAGAGGCCCAACGGGGTGAGTTTAAAAAGGGGGACTGGTTTTTAGAACAGGGGAAAAGCAGGGGTAACTGGGGCTGACATTCGCCTTTTTTCAATTTGTCAAAATGGGAAAGTTCCCCCAAGGGAGGGAGCAGTTTCCTCCTTTAAGGTCACAGGGTAAAACCCGACTTCTCCAAGGGGTTCCAAACAATTTCAATATTTGTACAGATTGTTACTCCAATTGGGAGTAATTCTAGCACAAACCCGTTTGGAGTGAAAAACGAAATTTTTTAGTGTGTGGCACCTGGGGTTTCCAACTCAAGTAGGCTGCACACTGTCGTTTTTTTCCTCAGGTTGGGAAAGCGATGAGTTGTGAGCATTTTGAGAGGCACGAGTAGCAGTGGACTAGCAAAATTTCGCCTCTACACTGTATGTTGATAGAGGCGAAAGGCTGAGGTCAAATGAAAGGCAGAGGGGAAGCAGAGGCCTGTGAGGGCCTTTGCAAAAAGGAAGACTATTTCCAGTGTTTCACTAGGTATATCCTTAGTCACAGCTCGCACATAAGAGTTCTCACAACACTGAAGCTGTCTTCCAACAGTAGGAGTTTTAATGATGACTTATCAGTCGGGAGAAATGGGTACTCATCTACGTTCATGTTATCATAGTGGGTTATAGATCTACTCAGGTTTCTAACTGCATTCCTATAGCAATCATTTTCATTATTTACCTCTCTCCTAATATTATTCCTAATGCTAGACACAGATTTACCAAAGTTATATTCTACATTCTCCTTCTTGGTACTCTTCTTGGCTAACATATCAACTTTATCATGAATGAGTAATCCAATGTGTGATGGGATCCATAGGAAATGTACATTAATTCCTTTGTCCCTGACTTTTGAGCATCTACACCTGGCTTCTCCAATGAGCATGTTGTTAGAGTCATTATATGAGTCAAGAGCCTTCAATGATGACATAGAATCAGTAATGATGATAGAGTCAGGCTCAGTGTCATAGGTTAGCTTTAGCGCCATTAAGATTGCAAACAATTCAGTTTGCAGTATAGATGCCAGTTGTTAATTCTTATGCCTAACTCAACAATTTTATTATCGTTCTTAACTAGGGAGGTGGCAACAAGAGCAGATGCACCCCTGCCAGAAGACTTCTGTTTAGATCCGTCAGTGTATAACTTTTGATAACTTATTACTTCCACTTAGGAGAGAAATTTCTTTTTGAGCAGTTGTTTTAAAACAAGTGATTTAAGGAAGGGATTACTAGCAATGAGCTTCTTGGGAGGGACTTGCAGGTATGTGATATTAAACGAACACATCTTCCATGGAGGGGTGAAATGCTCTTGTTGACTACAGTGATACAGTTCATGCAGGTTATAAAGCTTAATGCAATTGCACATTTTCACAATCCATTTAGATCTGTGTGTATTTACCTCTAGACACTTGGTAAGATTCACTGTGACAGTGTCTGGTTCATTTGTTAACATTAATACCAAGTACAGTGTTAATCTCAACAATTTTATCACTGATACTTGAAATACCAAGCTCCTTCCTCATATTAAGAATCTTTATAGATTTGGGTCACCCAGGAATTATTCTGAGAGCTTCATTTTGCATTAACTCCAAGGGTTGGAGAGAACTTTCTCTAGCCAATATCAACATGGGAGAAGCATAATAAATTAACCCTTTCAGGGTTTCCGAAGGAACATACAGCTTACGCCCAGTTATTGTGACGTACTAATACGCATAAATTCCTAGCGCCTTCAAAACTCAATGAAAAGGCTGGTAGGCCTCGATTGTGAGAGAATGTGTGTGTGGGTCGGTGTGTACTAAAAAAAAAATCTGGACCCAGTGGCACATTGTGGGAACGTCTTTTAGTAGACCTTGTTCACCATGCCACGCGGTAAGAAGCTCCTCCATCCTCGGCGAATTGGGACACTTTTGTTTCCCAGTGACAGATCTCATAACAGATGGAAGTGGCCAGTGAGATGAGTTCAAGGTTTTGATTGAGTTTGACTGAAATTAATGACCATAATACGTATTATGAGAAAACCTAGAACACCCTCAGGCCTTCCCCCTCTGCTGCTGGGCCCATCTTGTTCACATTCAGTATACCGACACCAAAGAGAAAACCCTATTTTCCCAAACCAGGACTCAGATGCGAGCATTGGTGATGACAGGATAGTGAATATGAACTACACGCTCTTGAAAAACACTTCCAGTAGCGAGAGCATAGTGGAATATTCTCCAGTTTAAAGCATCATATAAACACGAAGTATGCCGCTCTGGTAGTGTGCCATATGCCTGTTTCAAGGGAAAAGGAGTACATCTTGAGGACAATCCCGTGCTTGTACAACAAGAACAGATAGTGAAAAGAAGAGACAGTGATGCAATTGGATGGAAAATGGGTGCATGAGGGTGTGGTGTGTTTGCCATGAGTCACCGAAGTGGCCATGCTGCCACCCATGCTAACCACCCACAACCACTGCCTCCCTAATTCTATCAACAAAGGCCACACCCCCACCCACCCAACCACACCAGCCTCCCACAACCTCAGCTTCCACAACCACATTCCTCCACATCCCACAACCACCTGTCAATGTCCAGTTACCCACCAGCAACAGCACCAGTATTGGCAGGAAACTGCTAATTTAGTTCCCAATCCCCACCAGTTTGATGAAAGCCAAAGTGCATACATCCATCTTGTTCACTGGGTACAAGCCATGAACTGAAATTTTCGGTTATTCTTTGAATAACCCCTGATGGAATTATTGTCAGGAAACAACACATACTATCGATATACCCCATGGCAAACGCAATACTTTTCACTCAAAACACATCTACAACCAGTGGAGGAAGACAACTGTGGCAGAGATGTACTTTCTTTGCCAGAATAATCCTTATGCCACATGTGTATAAGCATATTTGAAATCATAACTGGACAAACAGACGCTCCTGATTGCAACCCCAGGTTTCCGGAGTTTACCTGGAGAGAGTTTTAAGGGGTCAACGCCCCCGCGGGCCCGTCTGTGACCACCTCCTGGGGATCAGCCGCCTGATCAACCAGGCTGTTGCTGCTGGGCAGCACGCAAAAACCAACGTAATGAGCCACAGCCCGCTGATCAGGAACTGACTTTAGGTCTTGGTCCAGTGCCAGCTTGAAGACTCCAGGGGTCCTGTTGGTAATTCCCCCCTTATGTGTCTGGCGCAGTTGAACAGTCCTCGGCCCCTGACACTTATGGTATGTCTCTTACGTGTGGCTAGTCCCCCCTGGCTTTTCATTGGGGGATGGTGCATCGCAGCCAAGAGTCTTTTGCTTTCGATAATGAGTGAATTTTCGTGTGCAAGTTCGTACTAGTCCCTCTTAGGAGTTTCCAGTGTAGATAAAACATGTATCTCTCCCTCCTCCTGCGGTCCAGGAATACGGTTTAAAAACCTCCAAGCGCTCCCAGAAATTGAGGCGTTTATCTCCGTTATGGCGCGCCGTGAAAAGTTCTCTGTACATGTCTAGTCGGCAATTTCACCTGCCTTGAAAGTGCTGTTAGAGGGCACCAATATTTCCAGCCTAGATAGAACAAGTGAACCTGAAGAGTGTCATCATGGGCTTGGCCTCCCCTATTTGAAGGTCCATTATCCATCCTGTCCATTTTTCTAGCAGATGCGATTGATAAACAATGTTATGGTCCTTGAAGGTGAAGAATCCTCCGACAAATCACTCCCATTCTTTGAAGTTGTGTTTCGCTCTATTTTGTGGCAGAATTGGTTTGTACTCTGTGAAGATTAATTTCCTCATGTTTACCATTATCTGAGTACTTGAAATTTTCTCATCGTTGAACTTCATATTGTTTTCTGCAGCCCACCGAAAGAATTTGGTTGATGTCCGCCTGGAGCCTTGCATGTCTGCAAAGGAAGACACGTCATGCGATTCGGATCAGTGATATTTGCGATGAATCGATTTGTCCTACTGTTACGTATGCTTCACTTCTCATACACAACCAAACCTGACAGAAAGACAGGTTATGTAAGATTTCGAATGTGTTAGTGTATCTGAAAAGAGAATTTCAATATGTATTTTTATCCCTGCAGGAAGCGTGATAATTGACGATCTTTGATTCTGTTCAAAAAGGAAGAAACTCTTTCAGCATCAACCAAGCAAGAGGAAAATGCTTTGTACATAAAGGTTGTTTTGCTTTGTGGATTGTTTACAGTGGATCTTGTCTTGGTATTATTGTGGTACACCAGTAGTTAATATAATGCAATACAGGAAGTTATTGGGCATCACTGGTGATGTGGTTAGAACAATGATGGAACCATAACCTTAGTTAAGGGCATATATTACATACTGAAAACTGGAACTACCAGCCCCTCCGAGACTTTATTGCGAGTGAACTACAGATGTGTGTTGGCTCAGTCATGCAAATCGTAAAACATATGCCCAAGTTTGACGCTGGCAACTCGAAGAGGTGAGGTGCAGCGTTTGCTGCCACTGACATCAGGCATTTCGTGGCATGACAAACGAGATGTCACTATTGTCCATCCGTTTTCACCCTAATGAAATGACAAACAATGGCAGGCAGCATAGAGGACAGCAATGAACCCATCTAAAGCCTGCAGCGGTGATTGATTACACCCTCAATATGCGCTCAGTTGGACAAATGTGACACGCAGATGGGTTTTTGGCTGATTGGTGTTCGAAAAGTTATAAGGTGGTACATAAACTCCTTTTTCTCCGTCTTCTAGACATCCCATGCTCAACGCTTATTACATATAAACAGAAAGAGGAACCAGAAACAAAACACCATATGGCGAATTTTGTTGTCTGTCATCAGACAAATAGAATTCAAGTCCAAGCAACACCTCAATAGAAGCCCGCCCACTAAATTATCAACAACTACCTTCTTCGACTGAAGCATACGAGGTGATCACTTCCTAAGACAACTGTACTACTACTCTGCTTTCAAAAAAAGGCTCGGAAGAGGTGTTACGCCACAACAATGGGCAGAGACACTCGTTTAATGTGTGAGGATGTAAAACACAACTGTCATACACCATGTTTCAAAGATTCAACAGCTGAAGAACATCTGAAACATTCCCTGTGACTGTATATTGTAATGAAAAGTTTAGGAAAAATACTAATAAACAACATTTTATATTGTTTGTGTGTGTAAACAATTATAAACAATACAGTGACAGTGTTTTGTACAGGTATTTGTAGTAAATAAATATAAATAACTTACAAAAAAGTGCCATATTGTCTCACAGACCATAAAAGTACATGAAAAAAAAAATAAAAAAAATAATAAAAAATACTACCAAAAAAAAAAGAACTAAACTGGGTACCGCGATGTTACCGTATGCCGGTTATTTTCGTCAACTTCAACGCCTCCATACTCCGTAAATATTGATGGTAAAAAAATTTTGGTTACCTATAAGATTTAAAAAAAATTATCTTATCATAAGAAATTTTTTTTTTTTTTTTATTTTTTTTGAAAAATTTTCGACCCTGAGAACAAGTCTTGGAGAGGGCCTTCACCCCTGAAAGGTTAAAGAGTCGTCCCCAATCTTTTCTTCATAAGGAAGATTCTAATGCTATGTATTAATTAGTCATCATACGCTGATCGTTTTCTAACGAATTTATTGTCCATTACTGTAATATGGAGACCAGAATTGAGCTGCATAATCTAGGTGAGGCTTACTAATGTTAAAGCTGCAGTATGACCTCTGGACTGTACTCTGTTGCTTACACTACTTGATATAAATTCCCAGTAATCTATTGCCTATTACGTACGCTTTCAGGCATTGCTGTCTTGTTTAAGGTTGCTGCACACCAGAACCCCCAAGTTAAAGTCCCCGCTAGAATTACAACATATCGTGCCTTGTGGCCCTAACAATTTCCTCCTCACATAATTTCCCTTGTCCCTTATCTAAGTTTGGGGGACGGTATATTCAATTTTATTTTTTTTTTGCCCCCTCTGAAAATTCTGCAATAGTTTAACAACGTTATTCCGAAACGTTTCGCCTACATGACTCATGAAATAGTAAGGACAACATTGCAAACAAACCAGAACCCCGGCCGGATTTGAACTGCTCAGAGAGTCTCGAAATTCCAGCCCGTCCGCTTAGCCACTAGAACCAGCTACCACAATAATAAGATCGTCAAACTAGTATAATTTCTACACCATAGGAAGGTTAGCACAGGCTCCACTGTGACCACAAAAAGCGACGGGTTGTAGTTCTGAGACTCTTCTGACTCGTGGGTTCAATACCGCCGGTAATGGTTTGTTTGCATCGTTCATACGATCTCGTTAGTCATGTGATGGCAGTGACGGGACTTGAGCTAGAGTTCGTCACGGACCGGCCATGCTTAGCTGAGATTCGTCCTGCAAAAACTTGCATTTGTGGGCACAGTGGTTGCCTGGTGCTAACTTCCTATGGTGGTAGAAATATACATAGAAGGACGAATCTTAGTGTGGCTAGCTGTCAAGTGGCTAACGCGATGGGCTGTAGTTTTTGAACTCTCCTGACCGCGGGTTCAATCCGCGGGGTATGGTTGTTTCGCCTACAACTACACTACTACTACTAACTACTCTGCACCTCTCCTTCCGACAGCATTTAAGTCTCCGCACTGTCGCTTGATCATCAGATAGTCCTGACTATGGAACTGAACTTCCTCAGCTGAGGGACTGACAACCTCAAATACTACGACTTTAGGGTGATGGACTGATTACATTGTCTTCAACATCTCTACTGTTCCTGCCTACTTTTCTGTATTCGACTGAAGAAGCCGACGTGTAGCGAAACTATTCGGAATAATGTTGTCTAACTGTTGCATATTGTCTTACTAACAACCTGTCGGTATGTAACATATTTAATGTTCATCTTGTCAGACACTGCAACGCATGTGATGAATGGTTTAGAAAACCGACAAGTTGAAGATTGAGACCCTTATTGCAACACATGAGAATCTTTATTGAAAGAACGTTATCGCCACACAGTGGCCTTCACAGTCCAATACAAAGTAGAAATGGGTAAGGAGAGTAGAAGTATGAGGTATCAGTCCCGCAACCTGAATCGAGTGGCAGGTCCAGTACTCTTCTACTCTTCCTTCCAAGAGTGAAGGACTGAACACATCGATTCCCAGGTTGAGGGACTGATTACCTCAAACTTCTTTGTTAGGTAAGACACATATGCAACAGTTAGGTATTTTTATTTCGAAACGGTTCGCCTACACAGTAGGCTTCTTCAGTCGATACAGAAAAGTTATAGAAGCAGAAGAGACTATGAATCATCCATCGCCCTTAAAGTTTTGAGGTGTCCTCCTCAGCTGGAGAAGAGCATTGCTCCATATTCAGAAACAATATGGAGGTTGAAATATGAGTATGTATAATGTCGCCAAGACCGTAGTCCTGGCACGGGTCTCAATCTGCGATGACCCGTCTCTGGCTCCCGAGGGAAAAGGTTTCTACAAGGATGAGACGGTATGCTGCTCAACAACTCTTCTGGTCAGTTCAACTGTGCATCACATGAGCGACAACACCATATGTACTCCTAACGATGGGACACTAGCGAGAAGGAGGTATGTCGATATCACAGTACAGCTTGTCTGGTTCGTTGACTCCATGACACTAGTGTGGCCCGCAGTCCATCTCTTCTGGTCCTCTCGAGGAGGAATATCACTCCTAGTTGCCGTGGAGTGTCTCAGTATCTTCGCACTACAGAAGATCGTGTGATAAATTAGCCACATGTGCAACGCTTGGGCATCTTTATAAGAAGAACAAAGACGAAGGTACACTGCAGAAGCCACTGCCCATGCGAGGCAGTCCAAGTCCCCTACCGGCTAAGCCAATCACCCAACCATAGTCAGGTCAGGTCACATTGACTTAAGGGAGGAACACGGCAAACCGACCTGAACACACGCTATCAGGTCCAACTCAACACCCACCCCACATCTACTCATGTATTTATCCAACCTAATTTTTAAAGCTACACAACGGTTCTGGCCTCTATAACGGTACTTGGAATTTGTTTCACTCATCCACATCGCTATTACCAAACCATACTTTCCTATATCCCTCCTGAATCTGAATTTTTCCAACTTAAACCATTGCTGCATCCTGTCTAGGCTTAGAAATTTTCAGCCACACTATTTACATCCCCTTTATTTATTCCTGTCTTCCCACTTATAAACCTTCAATCATATCCCCCCTAATTCTACTCCTTTCTAGAGAGTGCATTTCAGGCCCTTAGTCTACCTCATCGGAAGGTGTTCTGATACATGGATCATCTTTGTCATTCCTCCTTTGGTACTATTTCCAGAAATATAATCCATTCTGTAATACGGTGACCAAAAACTGTGTCGCATAATCTAAATGAGGCCTAACCCAGGATGTAATAGAGTTGAAAACAACCTGAGGACTCCTATATTTAGCGTCTTGATATGAAGCCAAGGATTCTATTAGTCTTTATTGGACCTTATGCACAGTTGTCTTGTGTTTCAGATTACTGGGGGGTTAACCAGAACTCCTAAATCTTTTTCGCAATCCGTAATATAAGTTCTACATATTTAGTTTATATGGGCACGTTATTGTCCTGTCCCATACATTTAGACTTTGCATTTGTGTCAATATTAAACTGCATCTGCCCACTTTCTCCGACCACTGCTCAGTCTATTCAAATCTTCCTGGATTGCTCGAAATGTCCTCGTCAGAATGAATTCGACGACGGCCTATTTGTGTCCTCGGCAAAACTTGCCGATGTCGCTCTTTAACCCCTCATCTATGTCGTTTATGGAGATTGTGAACAGCAGGGGGCCCAACACTGACCCCTGTGGAACACCGCTCGTGACGCTTCCCCACTCTGATTTCTCCCCATTTATGCAAACTCTCTGCTGCCTATTTGTCAACCATGCCTCTATCCAGGAAAAAATTTCTCCTCCTATTCCATGTGCTTTAATTTTCTCAATAGTCTCTGATGTGGGACCCTGTCAAAAGCCTTACTGAAGTCCATATACACAATATCATATTCATTACCATGATCTACCTCCTCAAATACCTTAGTGAAAAAAGTTAATAAATTCGTAAGGCAGGAACGCCCCTTTGTAAAACCATGCTGAGATTCGTTGATTAATTTATGCTTTTCAAGGTGGCTACGAACTGCCTCGGCAATTATTGATTCCATAAATTTTCCCACTATGGAGGTTAGGCTTATTGGTCTATAGTTCGAAGCTAAGGACCTGTCACCTGTTTTGAAAATAGGTATCACATTTGCCATTTTCCACTTATCTGGCACCATGCCAGTTTGTAGTGATATGTTGAAAAGATTAGCCAAGGTGTGCTAAGCTCCTCTTTACATTCTTTAGAACCCTTGCATACAGTTCATCAGGGCCTGGGGATTTGTTAGGTTTTAATTTATCTATTTGCCTAAGGACCATGTCACTTGTGACCCTAATAGTGCACAGTTTATTATCGTCCTGTTCTACATAATTTATCATTACTGGAATATCGCTGGTATCCTCCTGTGTAAAAACTGAGAGGAAGTATGTGTTAAAAATTCTACACATTTCTTATCACTGTCAGTGAGCTGACCCGAGGAACTTTTGAGTGGGCCTATCTTGTCCCTGATCTTACTTCTGTATACCTGAAAGAATCCTTTTGGGTTAGTCTTCGATTCTCTTGCAACTTTAACCTCATAATCTCTATTTGCTTTTCTAATTCCCTTTTTTATTTCTCTCTTTAACTGAATATATCGATTTCTTAATTGCCCCTCTCCTCTTTTGATTTGCCTATATATGCCTCTCTTTTGACCAATCAGATATTTTAATCTATTGTTCATCCATTTAGGATCATTTTTGTTTGATCTGATTTCCCTATTTGGAACATAATTTGACTGAGCAGCTAGAACTATGCCCTGGAAAGCATCATATCGGCAACCATCACCACCTACATGACCCCTAGTCAGGTCATTCCAGTTCAGCCCACCTAAGTAATTTTTCAGTCCTATGAAATCAGCCAAGCGAAAGTCAGGGACGGAGACTTGATTGCCATTATTAGGGGAATTCCATGATATGTTAAAACTGAGTGATTTGTGATCACTCTCCCCAAGCTCATCATTAACCTCAAGATTATTAATTAGTGTTTCCCTACTGGCAAGAACCAAGTCAAGGAGGTTATTTCCCCTAGTTGGCTCTGTCACAAACTGTTTTAAAAAACAATCCTGGATCGTATCAGAAAGTCACCCGACTCTAAATTTCCTGTCAAATTGCTCCAGTCAATCTGTCTATAGTTGAAATCTCCCATTAGCACAACATTTTCGTATGTAGATGCCTTACGAATTTCGTCCCATAGAAGTTTACTGCACTCCCTATCAAGATTTGGGGCCCTGTAAATCACACCCAAAATTAGTTTTTCTCGGCCCTCGAGAAGCTGTAACCAAACAGATTCAGTGGCTGACGCTTCTAATTTAATATCTTGTCTAACACAACAATTTAAATTGTCTCTGACATACATCGCTACTCCACCACCTTTCCTGTTGACCCTGTCAGTGTGGAATAATTTATAGCCTTGTATGTGACATTCAGAGGGCATCTCTCTATCTTTCAGATTGAGCCAGGTCTCTGTTATAGCAATAATATCTATGTTTCCTGCACTTGCAATTAATCTTAGCTCATCTTCTTATTTCTAACACTCCTGCTATTAGTATAGTAAACCTTAAGGGAGCTAGTCCCTTGCTGCCCTCTGCTGTCCCCCTTTGTTTGCTGACCTGTTCTATTGTCTTTATTTATAACTTCATGCTGAATGCCTTTTATACATTTACTGTTTCCAACCCTAGTGTTGCAACCTGCTTGTTTCCCACACACACCCATACCTCTATCTTCCATCAGTTTAAAATCATAGGCATTTCACCAATGGCCTTCTCAATCGAGTCTGCAAGTGCTACCACCCCTGCCCCAGAGAGATGAACCCCATCCCTTGCATACATATCATGTTTGCCATAAAAGTTGTTCCAGTTGTCAATGAATGGGATTGCAAGTTCCTTGCAGTATCTGTCTAGCCAGCAATTTACACCAATTGCCCTAGACAACCATTCATTTCCTACTCCCCTTCTAGGCAAGATGCTACATCTTGGGCTTCATCAGTCCATACGTAGGAGAAACTTGAAGAACCGGAGGAGTTTGAGGTAATAAACCCCTAACCGGGGTTCGATTTTGTTAAATCCCCCCAATTTCTTGTATTTTTAAACAGCTGGGGTATGTATGTTTTTAAAAATGTTCCCCCAAACCGTATTCCGGCCGGGTCTCAATCTTGCGATGACCCATCTCGGCCCCCCAAGGGAAAAGGGTTTTAAAAACAATGATGCACGTATGCCCCAAAGTACTTTTTGGGGCCCATTCAACTGATGCATCTCAAAGGCGACAACCCCCATATGTACTCATAACATGGACCTAGCGAGGAGGAGGTTTAGGGTCGTATCACAGAAAACAGCTTGTCGGTTCGTTGACTCCATGGAAACACTAGGGGTGGCCGCAGTCACTCGGGGTTCCTTTTCGGGAGGGAATACCCACCCCTATTGCCTGGGGGTGCTCAAAAACTTCGCACCCAGAAATAGTTTTAAGGGGCCGCTGGAAAAACGTGTTGAAAAGAACGGGGCACATTTTCCTCACCCTTTGGGCCCTCCCATAAATCTTGGTTTGGGGGGGAAAAGGGGCCCAAAACGAAGCCGAGGGAAGGGCGGAACACTGCGCTCTGGACCATTTTTCAATCATATTGAGGGTGTTTCTCCCTAGTGGGCGGCTCGGTACCACGTGAGATGGGTATCACCAAAAACCTCCCCCAAAAATTTTTTCAGGGCTCTGGCAGTCCCCCGTTTGGTCGGGGCGTCGGGCTGTTTAGGACAGTAATCCCAACATGTGGATAGTCTTTGCTGCCTTTGGGCTGCATCACCCTGCCGCCCCATTTCCCCGATCCCAAGAAAGGGCGGGGGAAATCCATTTCAATGTGAGGGGGACCCCCCTAACTTCAAAAGGCGTAAAGCCGGGGTCGTTGTAAAGAGGTAAAAAATTGTCCTGGGGTTTGGGAGGATGGGAGGGGGCATTGTTTTGAAAGAGGGGAAAAAACATGAAAGGACAGGTGGGAGTCAAATGTCGTAGAGCAAGTGAAAATTTCCCGCTGAATCGCCACCAGCTCAGCTTGAAGGATCGTGCAGGGGTGGGGGAAGTCCCCAAACCTGTGTTGACCATTGTGGTACAGCCCCAGCTGCTCTCTCTTCCTTTGGGGGGTCGACAGAACCTTTCTGTGAAATAAAATGACATGTCCCTTTCCCCGGGCCAGTGCCAGGGTTTTCTCACATGATTGTTTAGGGTTTTTCCTTGACTGCAGAGACGCTTAGAGAGGGGTTAGTTTCAAAAATGAAACATCGGCGGGATCTGGACGCCAAGGGGGTTTGGTGGTTTGGAAACCCACAACGGGAAAGGGTCACAACTCTTCTAAAGGAGTAGTTGAATGGGTAGCAGCTACCGCCCAGCAGCAAAAAACGAACGAATCCATAAACAGCCCCATGAAGAGTGTTTAATCTTGTGCCAGGTTGTCAATATCCGCCTCCTTAGTGGGGAAACCTTGCTGCCTGGGGGCAGATCGTAGCCACTTTGCGGGCCGTTTTTGTATCTTACTTTGTCACCCAAAGGGAAGGGAAGCCGGGCCTCAGATCTAGACAAAATTGTTTGGTCCAAGGGGGGCCCCCCAAGAAATAGTTTTTTTTTGGGGTTGGAGACAGTCGGGTTAAGTTTAGGGATGGGGGCCTTTTTCTTAGGGGACAGGAAAAAAGGAGGCTCAGGGGTATTTTTTCCGGGGGTTTTGGGAGGGGGGATATTGTTATTTTAAGACACATATGCAACATTTTAGGAAATCTTTTTTTTTAAAACGTTTCGCCAACCAGTAGGCTTCTTCAGTCGAGTAAAAAAAAGTTTATAGAAGCAAAGAGACTTGAAGACATTTTAACATTCACACCCTTAAAGGGTTTTTAGGGGGTCAGTCCCCTCCCGTCTGGGAAAGCATTGGGTTCCCAATGGTCTCAAAAAATATTGGGGTTGAAGTGACAGGATGGAGCCTTTTATAGCGTCCAGGAGGGGAACCTAGGTCCCCTAAAACGCAGAAGTTTGGGGGTCGGTCCATCTCAAATCCGCCGGGTTTTCACTAATAAGGTTGCGAATTGATTTTTAGGGCCCGTAACCCAAAATTAAACCCTTGTGTTGGGAGTGCGAAAAGATTGAGAGGGACCTGGCCTCCCAGCACTGCATTCCCAAATTTAAATCCATATGTTTCAGACTACGGAACAATGCCTTTTCAAAACGAGGGGACTTACCACCGGGGCCAAAAAAATTTTAAGGTGTTTGGGCTGATTACAAAGCCTTTTAAGTCTCTTTGCTTTTATCAACTTTTTTTGTACTCGAATGAAAAAGCCTAAGTGTAGGGGAAACGTTTTGAAAAGGGAAAAAACCTAACTGTTGCATAAGTGTCTTAAAATAAAAACCTGTCGTATTTTTAAAAACCATTTTAATGTTCACCCCAAAACTTCTACTCTTTCCCTTAAACCCCTTTCTACTTTTTATTGGACTGATGAAGCCACTGTGTGGCGAAACGTTTCTTCAAAAAAGAAATTTCCCCTGTGTTGCCTAAGTGTCCCCAATTCTTCAACTGCAAAAACATGGCTCTTGGTGGCAGAAAACACATTGGACCCCCCCCCCTTTTTTTAAATGAGAAGTGTTTTGGGTCTGAGAGGGACATGACCTCTCATTTGGGTAAAATTCTCAATACTACAAATTTCAAAACCTTTCACCTCTCCTTCCGACAGTAATTTTTAAATCCCCTGCAAAGGGCCCCTTGATCTTCAGATAGTTCCCGCCCAAGGAACTAACCCTTTTCCAGGCTGAGGGGCTTTACAACCTCAAATTTCCCAACTAAATTTAAGGGGTTTCGGGCCTTTATTACTCGTCTTTACATCTCTGGGTTTTCCGCCCACTTTTTTGATTTTTGACTGTCATATTGAAACTCTCTTCGTTACCCCGTCAACAGATGAAAGTGTTTTCTAAGCCCAAACGTAATCTGCTAAAAACGAAAATTGGGACTTTACTGAGTTAACCCTACTAAACATACTTCCATTCAATTTAAATTTTAATTGATTTGTGGGCGCAAACACCCAAAACCTCTGAAACTTCTAAATTTTTTAACAAGGGGTTCCCTTGTTTTCCAAAAATAAGTCAAGCAAGTTTTTTACCCCTTTTAGGTTTTTGTCCCCAAAATGCTTCAAAAAACAATCCTGAACTACTTTCTAAGAAATAAAAATAAAAGGACCCAAGTGCAACTAATGTGAAAATTTTATTGTGGCAACGTTTTTCGCTCTCCAAAGGGGCTTTTTCAACCATTACAAAAAATACAAGGACACGTTGAGGGCGTTTATTCAACCTGGGGTGTTGGGGGAAAATTTTTACTTTGTTGGGAGGGGTTTTTGGTGGGGGAATTTTAAGATCGAAGAGGGTCTTTACTTTCAGTCTTCCCATGGGAAAAAAAGGAAAAATTTAAATCAAATGAATTTTTGGGGAATTAGTACATTCCTTTCAAGAAACCCAGGACACAAATTCGGTAAAGCTCTTAGGAAAAAACCCCATGAGATGCCTTTTTGGGGCTTTTGGGATCTTGACTGGGGAAAAGAAGGTGTAACCCCTTTTTCTAATCCTTTCCCAGACGATACAACACTGGGCCCCTTAAAAAAACCCCGCCCCAAAGACCCCCCAAAAATTTCGTCACCACCCCCGACAAAGGGTGGAGACGTCATACTCAACAACAAGTGACTACAACACTAAAGTGATGGAAACCTTTGGGAAAGATCAAAACTACATACGAAAACCCCTCCCGCACTCAAAACCCGTGGGAGACGCTAACCAAAGATTTTCTATACAAAACCCCGATAAATCCAAAAGCACAAGAAGGGAAAAAAACTTTTGTACGTTACCAAGCAAACCCTAAACCAGGGACAAATGTATGGTTTAAAACCCCAAAAACCCAAAACACAATAATTTCCTCTCAGACCATCCCCCACAAACCCCAGCCGGGGTTTTTGCCAAACACTTTCCTGCCTTCGGGGACCTCCCGCACCGCTCCCTCTTTAAAAACTCAGGCGAACCCTTTTCAACCGCAAACTGAAACCTCTTTCCCTCTGTAACAAGAAAATAAGCCTTTTTGGGTGTGACTTCCCCCCTTTTAAAAAAATAAAATAAACCCAAAAAACCATCGAGGTTTTTTAAAGCCGTAAAGTCAAATTTAGAAAATTAATCTTCCTCTACCTCCCGGGGATTTTGTTTTACTTGAAATTGGAAAATCTGTGTTTTAAATTTTAACTGTTTTTCTTTTAATAACAAGCTCTACAAAAAAAACCTACGGCATGGGAATGGGGTCCCCCATCAGTGCCGTTCTAGCCAACTTATACATGGAACACCTAGAGTCCGAACACTTCGCCAACATCATCCCTTCAAGCATCACTTGGTTACGTTATGTGGACGACGTCCTCGTAATAACTCCCAAACGTTTTGATGTACGGAATCTTCAGGCAAGGCTCAACGCAGTTGAACCGGCGATCCAGTTTACACTAGAAGAAGAGTCCAATGACAAGCTACCTTTCCTCGACGTCCTCATTCACAAAGTAGACAACAACCTAAGATTTCAAGTTTATCGGAAACCCACCAATAAAAATGATCTCACACACTTCTATTCCAGTCAAGATATCAAGACCAAAAGAGGCATCATCATCGGGTTTTTCCTAAGAGCATACCGAATTTGTAGTCCTGAGTTTCTTGACGAGAAATGTACATACATTCACCAAACATTCACTGAGTTACATTTTCCTTCTTTTTTCATCAAAGACTGCAAGAAAAGAGCTCTTCAGATCATTAATTCCCCACGCATCAACACCACTCCCAGCAAAGTAATAATTCTTCCCAACAGCCAGGTTGCACTAAACGTCTCAAAAGTACTTTCACATGCTAACACCGGAGTCACAATCGCTTCTAGCACTTCAATAAAGTGACAAGATCTACATAGGTGAAACAGCAAGAAACCTCGACACCCGCCTCAATGAACACATTTACGCATGTAGGAACGAGAACTTGAACAACGCCTGTGTACAACACAGAAATTCCACCAATCATCTCATGAAATTCAGAGATGCCCAATTAGTGATCAAAGAAACTAATTTCCGCAGACGCAAGTGCCTCGAATCAGCACTGATCGCTGTTTCGAATACAATTAAACAAAACAACGGCAGCTTCACCATCTCCGAAGTCTTAGCAAGAATCCTCCTGAAAACAGTAAACCCTACCATCACATAGTCTCTCCTGTTATACTACACAAAGCATATTACAGAGAGTGAACACTGAAACTACCTGCCTCTTTCCAGTCTATATTTGTCCAACCTATTTTTATGTTACCCAAGTAATAGCTTTTATATCCTTTTACTCATGTACGAATTAATTGCTCTATCATATTGTATTATTTTTGTCACTACTACTACTACTCCTACTACTACCACTAGTGAACATCGAAATGGTACCTCACTAGTATTGCACCTCACTCTGAGCCTTTATATACCCTCTGTGTTCATGTATTGTTTGTAATGGCTTGATAAAGCTCCTGGAGAGAGAAACGTTGCCACAATAAAATGTCACATTAGTTGCACTTGTGTCCTTTTACTTTACATATTGTCGGTAATTCTACCAACTTTATTACTTCTAAGAAGTCGTATGATTCTAAATTTCCAGTCAAGAAATTCTAATCAATATGACTCTATTGGACCTCTTCTATGGCAGAAATGACATGTATGCCAGGGATGGGGTTCACTTATCTAGGTGTGGGGTGGGAGCAATGGCCAACGCAGTGGAGGGAGCTATTAGGTCTTTAAACTAGGAATAGTTAGTGGTATGGGTTTTGGTGGGAATTCTGTGAAGTCGCAGGGTAGTAATATGAGTACTAGGAGAACTTGTAATAGGCAAAATGAGGTGGATATTGGAAAGCCAGTGGCACTAATTGACAAGGACAGTAATAGGTTTAGTGGAATAACAGAAAGGAGCAGGAAGGGTAAAGAGAGAGGAGGGTCTTTAAATATTTATTACACAAATAGCCGCAGTGCTAGGAATAAGATGGACGAGTTGAGACTAACCGCTAGTGCAGGTAACATTGATGTATTTGCCATTACTGAGACGTGGTTTAATTCAAAAAGTCGGGACATGCCTGCGGAATGTCACAGTCAGGGTTTTAAATTGTTTCAAGCAGATAGAAGTGTCGGATAGGGGGGTGGGGTGGCATTGTATGTCTGAGATCGCTTGAACTGTTGCATGAAAACGGGTATTAAGTCTGAAGTAACACATACAGAGTCTGTTTGGATAGAATTTTCAGAGAGGCATGAAAAATTAATTTTAGGTGTGATATACCGTCCCACAAATTTAGATAGGGACCAGGGGAGACAACTATGGGAGGAAATTGTTAGGGCCACAAGGCACGATAAGGTAGTAATTCTAGGAGACTTTAACTTTAGTGAAAGTTGCATATGAATATTAAAGTGGTATACAATACCGACAGGTTGGTAGATAAGACACAGGCAACAGTTAGGCAACTTTATTCCAAAACGTTTCGCCTACACAGTAGGCTTCTTCAGTCGAATGCAGAAAGTAGGCAGGAACAGCAGAGACGTGAAGACGATGTAATCAGTCCATCACCCTTAAAGTCGTAGAATTTGAGGTTGTCAGTCCCTCAGTTTGAAGAAGTTCAGTTCCATAGTCAGGAACTATCTGAAGATCAAGCGACAGCGCGGAGACTTAAATATTGTCCGAAGGAGAGGTGCAGAGTATTAGTAGTAGTAGTAGTGAGAACGTAGCCACTGAGAGGTCAGGTCCCTCTCAGATCCAACAGTTCTCACTTGAAAGGGTTGTCCAAGGTGTTTTCTGTACCAAGAGGCCATGTGTTGCAGTGTCTGACAAGATGAACATTAAAGTGGTATACAATACCGACAGGTTGGTAGGTAAGACACAGGCAACAGTTAGTCAACTTTATTCCGAAATGTATCGCCTACACAGTAGGCTTCTTCAGTCGAATACAGAAAGTAGGCAGGAACAGTAGAGATGTGAAGACGATGTAATCAGTCCATCACCCTTAAAGTCGTATAATTTGAGGTTGTCAGTCCCTCAGTTTGGAGAAGTTCAGTTCCATAGTCAGGAACTATCTGAAGATCAAGTGACAGTGCGGTGACTTAAATACTGTCGGAAGGAGAGGTGCAGAGTAGTAGTAGTAGTAGTGAGAATGTAGCCACTGAGAGGTCAGGTCCCTCTCAGATCCAACAGTTCTCACTTGAAAGGGTTGTCCAAGGTGTTTTCTGTACCAAGAGGCCATGTGTTGAAGTGTCTGACAAGATGAACATTAAAGTGATATACAATACCGACAGGTTGGTAGGTAAGACACAGGCAACAGTTAGGCAACTTTATTCCAAAATGTTTCGCCTTCACAACAGGCTTCTTCAGTCGAATACACAAAGTAGGCAGGAACAGTAGAGATGTGAAGACGATGTAATCAGTCCATCACCCTTAAAGTCGTAGAATTTGAGGTTGTCAGTCCCTCAGTTTGGAGAAGTTCAGTTCCATAGTTAGGAACTATCTAAAGATCAAGTGACAGTGCGGAGACTTAAATACTGTCGGAAGGAGAGGTGCAGAGTAGTAGTAGTAGTAGTAGTGAGAATGTAGCCACTGAGAGGTCAGGTCCCTCTCAGATCCAACAGTTCTCACTTGAAAGGGTTGTCCAAGGTGTTTTCTGTACCCTGGCCCTAAGCGAAACAAAGCTGAAATGGGTAGGGGAGTTTCGGAGTCAAAAAATAAATGGGATTAAGTCAGGAGTATCTGAGAGAGTTAGAGCTAAGGAAGGGGGTAGCAATAATGTTGAAGGATCAGTTATGGAAAGAGAAGAGGGAATATAAATGTGTAAATTCACAGACTGTGTATTAAAATAAGGGTTGGATGTGAAAAGTGGGTCATAATAAGCATGTATGTGCCTGGAGAGAGTAATTGTGGTAGGGGACATAAATGATAAAGTAGGAGAGACCTTTAGATATGGTGTGATAGGTAAGTTTGGGGTGCCAGGTGTAAATGATAATGGGAGCCCTCTGACTGAACTTTGTATAGAAAGGGATTTAATAATAGGTAATACATTGTGAGGGAAAAGTTCAATAGATAGGAGTAGCGATATAGTAATGATAGTTTCATTGCCGGCTACTTGTTAAGGTAGGGTAAGACCAGCTCCCGCTATCCCCCCCCTTTTTCTCCCTCCCCGAAAGTGATAGTTTGATTGCTGGCTGCTTGTTAAGGTAGGGTCAGTCTAGCTCCCGCTATCCCTTCCCCTCCTTCTTCCACCCCCCGGAAAGGTGACGTGTGGGGCTCTGGTCCAAACAGTTATCACCAGACTCACAACTCCCAGCACTACTGTAAGTACATGCCTGCCTTATATTCTAGTGGATTTATTGGTTGAAAGCTTCATTTTTCACAAATAATAAACTTAGTCCCTTCAGTCTTGCTCTAGGTTGACTGTTGTAATGATCACCACGTCTTTTAGGTATTGTACTTATCATGGAGAGTGATTTCTTAAGCAGTGGGTAACCTGTCTATCTTTCCAGCTTGGATGACAGAGAGGGTCACCTGAAAATCAACGAGTAGAATTTAAGGAGACTGACTAACGTTCGGAGATATCCCAAATTTTGATCCACTTACCTGTTTGTGTATGCCAGTAGCAGGATATAACCCCTCATCATTGTAGTGGAGAAAACCTGCTTTCCTGTCATCTGGAAGGATTACTGAAAGCTAGAAAATCTGTGAAGAATGAGCCGGTGGGTTGTCATCAACACCTGCGACCCCCCCCCCATCATCAGCAACGGCTACGATTTCAAGAACACGCAGTGTCACCAACACCAGACACCCAAGTTTTATTTATATCTATTAGCATTAAATTCAGTTATCATTTATATTTTTCATTTTTCATTTTCTTTAATGTAGGATTAATATTTGATATTTAAGTGTTTTATATTTTATATTTTCTAAATAATAAAGTGTTTATGTTTGTTAGTTTTTATTCTTTTTCTATACATTAATTTTCCTGAGGTGGAGCCAGCCTTGGTAATACTGTCTGAAGTTGTTACTGGGCTGAGTAAGCCTTCACAAGTGGCGACCTAGCCAGGAGTCGACTCAAATGAATCAAGGTTCCTGGAGTTTACCTGGAGAGAGTTCCGGGGGTCAACGCCATCTCGAATCTACCATTGGAACTTCAACGCCGCATACCACAGAAGGTTACCACCAACCATGAGTAATCATTCTCTGTGGTAGGACTACAGTATAGGTATTTAAAAGATTTGGTAATTGTTATAGTCTCACTTTATTGTAAGTCAAGTCAGGCAGGATATAATATTTAATTCTGCCACTTTTTTGTTCGAGCTTGAAACACTTTGGAGGATTAGACTCTAGGGACCCGAGATTTTCCATTGACAATTTGTTTCATTGAGCTCTTTATTATATCAAGGGAACTGCGGTACGACACTCTTGATTTGTTGGTGAGAAGATTTGATGGTCAAAGGACCCCATTCCACTTACTGTTTCCTCGGAGCCAGCATAGAACCCTTCGTTTTCATTAATACATATTTTTTAATTGAAGCGGGATCGAGCTCTCTGGTTTATTTGCAGTTTGAGCGGAGCAAGTAAGTAAGTAAGTAAGTTTATTCAGGTATACACAAATACAGTTACATAGAATTATCATACATAGCAGCATATGTGTAGAGAACCTAGGATAACCCAAAAAAGTCAGACAGAGTGACTTATTTCCATTGGGGTCCTTTTACCTTATTATTATAATATAAAGGTTATAATATTTTCTTATTATTCTATAATGAAGATAACATCTTATTATCATACTAAAAAGACTATCTACTACACGAGGGTCATTAAGACTATCTACAATACGAGGGTCATTACTAGGAATAAGGTAAAATTTACACATATGTTAGATAAAAAATAGAAATCATTCCCCTCCCTTTCTGTAGCTACATTCATCAGACACCTTTTGGCACTCTTCTTGAACTGGTTCATGCTATGACTGGCTTTGACATGTGCGGGTAGTCTGTTCCATTCCTTTATTGCTGTACAATAAAAGGTGTTTGAAGCCTGGCCAATGACTGTGGGTGCTACAAAGTTGTGCTCTCTCCCCCTAGTACTATGATTGCTTTGGTTCCCAACCTTGACAAAATTGACAGCAAGATATTCTGGACACTGTTTGTGAGCAATTTTATAAACATGATTTAGCTTCAGTTGTTTTACTCTGTCTTCAACATTCAGCATATCCAACTGCTGTAATTCATCCTGGCCTACATGTTCTCTTGGTCCCAGCCCCAGGAATTGAACCCTCCGTTTTCTTTAATGCCCGTTTCATTTCCCCTGATAGTTTAAGTTATTCTTGCAAGTATGGAGGAATACCAGTTTTGGATGAACGCTGGAAGTAAGTTAGGAATAACAGGGAAAAATTTAGAATCTTTCAATAGTGCTAAGATCCAGGAAAGACTTGAAAGAGAGAGAATTGAGAGAGAAGAAAGACAGTTAGAAAGAGAAAGAGAAGAGAAAAAGTAGAGAGAGAGAATTGAGAGAGAAATCCAAGAAAGACATTTAGAAAGAGAGAGAGAAACAAAAAGGAGTGTGATAGACTTGATCGTGAAGAAAGAGCTAGAGAACGTGAGGAACAGGCTAAAATTCTTGAGGAACAGGCTAAAATAAGAGAACTTGAGGAAAGAGCAAAGGATAGAGAAGTTGAGGAAAAAGCTAGAGAACGTGAGGAAAAAGCTAGAGAACTTGAGTTAATAGAGAGAGAAAAGGATCACTAGCTCGAAAAAGCTCGCCTTGAATTAGAGAATAAAATGTTAACTCTTACACTACAACAATTAGAGGAAGGAGTAATTGAACATCATGCAGCTAGTGCACATATTCCAACACCTAATTTACCTCCCTTCACAGAGGGTGAAGACATTACTTCATACATTATCAGGTTTGAAAATACCGCTACCCTCTGTGAATGGCCTGCTGACACCTGGGCTACCAGGTTAGGAATGTTATTTTCTGGTACAGCTTTGAATATCTATGCAACTTTGTCGCAGAATATTATATGTAATTATAACCTACTGAAGAAGGCAATCCTTAAAGCATGTCAAAAAACTACTATTCTTACAGGAAAGATTTAAAGGTATGCCACCTTACAGCCTGGCCAGAAACTTTCAAAATTTCAGGTAACATTCTTTCGTTTGTTCGGCTTTTGGAACAGATTCAGGAATTGTCACAGTTGAATCTTAGAGACTTATGGTTGCTTACCAGTTCCTGACAGCTCTTCCCCCACAGATACGAACATTCATTAGAGCGTAACCTGATTAAAGTGAGAAATTGCTGAGGTTCTGCCTGTATGTGATCTCACAATTCCTTTTAAAGCCCTAAGGGATCGAACCCTAAGGGCGGGTTCACCAGCATTTAAAAATAAAAACCTCTAGTGGAATTAAAAAATGACTTCTTTTATTTCCTGTTTGTAATTGTGGGTGTTAGGGACATAAAGGCCCAGATTGTCCTTCTAAAATGTCCAAAAAGTTGGAAGATGTTTGAAGACTGTATTGACCAAGCACCCTTCTGTTCAGAACAGTTAATGGGCTTAATGTACCTACCTTTACGAGACACTGGATGCACAGTATAGTCATTTGATAAGCTGTTCCTAACCTAAAGAAATCATTCCTTGCTAAAACTTTCAGACAAACTTGGCCGTATGGACACTTTTCCTCCCACCGTTGTTACAAAAGGTTAAATGGTTCCAGTGGTCTGAAGCCTACTAGTCCCATCATTCTTGCCCGTACTAATAGGTAATGTAAAAGGTCCCATTTTTCCTTCTGAGGTTGACCTTTCTCACAAAGGTGGACATAGTTTTCAGACCTCTTCTGAAATCAGAGAAGCCCCTCGAAAGTTCAGTGAGACAATGTCTCGCGAGATTCAGTGGATTAAAACCAGTGATGTACTCTCGAAAGCGAGGTAGTAGGTCACGGTTCACTTGTTAGAGGGAAAGGGAAGGTATCACCTCCGATAAAATTAAATGTTTTACAGGGTTTGCAGACCCAAAAGCCAGGCTTCCCTCTGATCCTTTGATTTTCCTGACTTTAAGCCTTTAGATTATCGAAGGACTCCTTTGTCAAATTACAACGTAATTGCCCTTCATCAGAATTGCCATAATGCCGCTAAACAAATCAAGTTATCCAAAGGAAAATTTTCATATAATTTAAATATATAAAAGGGTATTTCTACGGGTCGTATTAAAATTTAAAATTTTCAATGAGCGGGACTATTCCATTATTTTTCCCAAAAGTAAAAATGCAGAGGAACGTTCTTAAATGGCTCATGCCCTGCCAGGGCGGACATTTTCCATCGTAAAACCTAAATAAATAGGGAAACCATTTTTGCCAAAAAGTCCCAGATGTCAAAACCTATTGTAGATCGTTGTAAAGTTTGCCAACTGTCAATCCTCCCGTGGTACAGGCGAGTACCTAGGTCAAATGCCAGTTTTTAAACGGTACCCTATTGACATTGTTGGTTCTTCATCCCCATTTCATTGGAGGACATAGATTTTAATTAACATTAGTTGATTATGCTTCAAGTTTCCCTAAAGCACCTAACTACTCAGGGGTGAAGCCCTTTGTCCATCTTCCCCAGAGGGGGGCTCCCAGAGAAATTTTGTCTGACCGTGGACCCAATTCAAAATGCAAAGCAACTTTTATACCAACTTCTGGTGAAGCCTCTCTTAAACAAAACCTACATCCAGCTGTAATGGGGGGTTTTTTAAACGCCAGCATTCGATTCTCAATTTCCTTTTAAGGAAACTTTGCTCCTTAACCAAAGAGTGGCATCGTTACCTACCCTGTGCTTGTTTGCCATGAGGGAATTCCCAGTGACTCTTGGGGTTTCCCCTTTTGAACTTCTCTATGGTGGCAGGCAGAGGCCCATTGTCCATCTTCATGACTTAGGGAAACTAATGAGGACTAAAGGCTGGTTAGTCTTCTTATCAGTTTTTTTGACCTTAGATCCAAACTTAGGACCTCTGACATATTTTTCGAAAAAATTTAAAGCTTGTCAATGGCTAGTATAAAACATTTTGATTCCAAAAATCAGAGGAGAAGTTTTAAAGTAGGGATGAATTTTCTGGTACTTTTGTCTATCAAGTCAATAAATTATAGTAACATAGAAAGGTCCATATAAGTATTAAAATTTTGGGAAAATTTGCTACCTCATAGAAGTCAAGGGGAAACCTAAGCTTTATCATATCAACATCTTTAAAAATATTACCGAAGAAATTGGGTTAACTGCCTTAATAACTTTGAATTAGTTTTTCCACACGAACTTGATAAGACAACTGAAGAATGTAAGGTGTGCGTAATTGACACCTTTTAACTTAGACTTTGATGAAGAATACATGACTTGGTGACTCTTGACCACTAGGCACAAACCCAAAATTAATATAATGAATCTTTGGATGACCATAAGAGACATGAAAATACTTCAATGTGTGAGTAACTTTTCAGATGTCTTTACTGATATTCCAGGTGTTACCTCACGGTAGTCCTAGATTGACTTAGTGACGGACAATCCTATCAAACGAAAATTATACCCAGTTCTAGTTCACCTTAAGGATGGGATTTGACCGAGGTAGACAAATTAATAAAACTAAAGATCATTGAACCTTCAGTATCTGCATATTGCTCACCAGCAGTCATGGTTAAGAAGGAGGATAATTCATATAGACTTGCTATTGACTTCAGAGGCCTTAATGCTATCACTCGGTGGGATGCTGAGCCTATGCCCTTAATAGATAGCGATCTACACAAATTTTATGATGCTTCCTTCTTTTCAGAGATTGATATTGTGCAGGCATATCATCAAGTAATGTTAGATCCTTCTTCTAAGCAGTACACTGCTTTTCCTACACACCAAGGACTGATGCAATATAGAACTATGCCCTTCGGTTTGGTAACTGCCTGTGCTACCTACATGAGACTGATGAGAAAGGTCTTGGGTAATATGCCAAATGTTTCAGTTTATTTTGATAACATTTATATAATGACATCCACGTGGGGCGAACATATCCAAACATTAACATCAGTTTTGCGTAGGTTACGCTCACATGGCCTCACTGCCAAGCCGAAGAGATGCTTCCTTGGGTATAACAAGATTAGATATTTTGGACAGATACTTTGAAATAACTCTCTGCAGCCTCTCCCCAGTAAGATCAAAGCTTTATTAGAATTTAAATTCCCCAAAACCAAGAAGCTCATGCGTAGATTTCTTGATTCTGTAAATTTTTATGCACGGTTTATCCTGAACCTTACTGATCTTACAGGCATCTTATCTGAATTCCTTAAAAAGTCTCTGAAGGAACCTCTTGAACTTTCTGACGTAGCTCGAGAAAAGTTTAATGAGATTAAAAGTATCTTTCCGATAGACCCTATACTTAAGATTCCAGATATTAATAAAACATTTTGTTTAAGAACTAATGACTCAAATACTGGCTTAGGTGCGGTGTTACTACAATACCATGATGGTACTCCCTTCCCTGTATGCTTTCTAAGCCGGAAACTCCTTCCCGCAGAAACGAGATACTCCACCATAGAAAAGGAATGTTTGGCCCTTGTGTAAGGTATCTCCAAACTTAAATTTTATTTGCTGGGAAAAGAATTAATTTTAGAAATGGAACAAAAATCTTTGATATACCTAGAAACTTTTAAGGTAACCAACAGTCGCCTCTTGAGGTGGACATTGGCACTCCAGGCTTTTAAGTTCCATATTGTGTATATCAGTGGTTCATCCAATTATTTCTCTGACTGGTTAAGTCGTGACAGTCAGTAGAAGATTTGTTGCCTTACGTGACTTCCACATGTTAGAACTTCTTCCTTGCCTATTCTTCTTATACTCCTTGACTATAAGTCTTGGTATGGGGGAGTGTGAGGGAAAAGTTCAATAGATAGGAGTAGCGATATAGCGTGGCATGCAAAGAGTACGTAACCTTTATTCGGCGCATGTACACACCCTCATTTACAGGTTATCTCCCCCAACCAGCGAGCCAGGTTGCTAAGAGTTGATGTTGGGGCCCCATCGTTCAACTAGTGACCAGGTTCTAGCCAATAAGAAGATGGTTTTGGCAATCGCAGAGGTTATGTGGGTACCACTCTCCTGTCTGCCCTTGTCATTCCCATTCTAGAGCTGGTTGAAGCACAGTCTGCTATCTTGTGGCTTCTGTTTCTGCCTTGCTTACCGTGGAGTGCACTATACTTATCACTGTACATAGTGTACATATTGCTGTTCTAAATTGGTGAAGGATAATATAAGTCTAAACTTTTTCTGCTGTGTTTATTTTGCTCCCATTACACCTGGGATAACAGGCCATTTGGAATCCTGGGTTGTAATATGGGTAGCCTGTCCGAGAGCTGAAGCTGGACTTAGAGAAATGGTTGAGCTTAGGGTGAAGCTCGTAGCAGGAACATTGTGCAGCTTGCTGTCTGGCATTGCATTAGCTTTGCCTATGCTTTACAGATTTTGCGTGTCAGTTTTGTTATGGTCAGCCTTGCTATTGTGTGATCGTTCAACAGCTCACTACTAGCTTGTTCGGTGTGCTCGCTTTGCTACGGTCAATCTTCTAGAACAGTGTAGCTGTCTGGCATTGCTTTACAAATTTTGCGTGCCAGTTGTTACTAGCCTGTTCGGTGTGGAGAATTTTGCAGTCAGCTTTGCTTGTATACCTGGAGTTTACCTGGAGAGAGTTCCGGGGGTCAACGCCCCCGCGGCCCGGTCTGAGACCAGGCCTCCTGGTGGATCAGAGCCTGATCAACCAGGCTGTTGCTGCTGGCTGCACGCAAACCAACATACGAGCCACAGCCCGGCTGATCCGGAACTGACTTTAGGTGCTTGTCCAGTGCCAGCTTGAAGACTGCCAGGGGTCTGTTGGTAATCCCCCTTATGTGTGCTGGGAGGCAGTTGAACAGTCTCGGGCCCCTGACACTTATTGTATGGTCTCTTAACGTGCTAGTGACACCCCTGCTTTTCATTGGGGGGATGGTGCATCGTCTGCCAAGTCTTTTGCTTTCGTAATGAGTGATTTTCGTGTGCAAGTTCGGTACTAGTCCCTCTAGGATTTTCCAGGTGTATATAATCATGTATCTCTCCTCCTGCGTTCCAGGGAATACAGGTTTAGGAACCTCAGCGCTCCCAATAATTGAGGGTTTTATCTCCGTTATGCGGGCCGTGAAAGTTCTCTGTACATTTTTCTAGGTCGGCAATTTCACCTGCCTTGAAAGGTGCTGTTAGTGTGCAGCAATTTTCCAGCCTAGATAGAACAAGTGACCTGAAGAGTGTCATCATGGGCTTGGCCTCCCTAGTTTTGAAGGTTCTCATTATCCATCCTGTCATTTTTCTAGCAGATGCGATTGATACAATGTTAGTGGTCCTTGAAGGTGAGATCCTCCGACATGATCACTCCCAGGTCTTTGACGTTGGTGTTTCGCTCTATTTTGTGGCCAGAATTTGTTTTGTACTCTGATGAAGATTTAATTTCCTCATGTTTACCATATCTGAGTAATTGAAATTTCTCATCGTTGAATTTCATATTGTTTTCTGCAGCCCACTGAAAGATTTGGTTGATGTCTGCCTGGAGCTTTGCAGTGTCTGCAATGGAAGACACTGTCATGCAGATTCGGGTGTCATCTGCAAAGGAAGACACGGTGCTGTGGCTGACATCCTTGTCTATGTCGGATATAAGGATGAGGAACAAGATGGGAGCGAGTACTGTGCCTTGTGGAACAGAGCTTTTCACCATTGCGTATTCTGCAATCGTACTGTGCATAGCTAAGCGTGTTCTGCAAATTAACGTGTTACGTTGGGGTATTCTGCAATCGTACTGTGCATAGCGAATAACTTATGCCACCTAGACGAGTCAGACGTCTGGTGTCGGCATATACTTTGCATAACCTACCTAAATTGTCCCTACAGTGTTGTTGGCAAATTGTTCGTTCCATTGGCATTAAATACAAACGCGCTCTCACAGCTGTGCAACTGCGTTCACTGATTGCTGACAAACTTATAGAAGAAGAGATGGCACATCAGACTCCTCCCTCTACGGGAGCTAGGGCAAAAACTATGTTTTCGCAGGAGGAAGATGATACACCTACGGAACAAAATGGTCAGTATAGTGCAGCTGGGTTGTCTCAAGGTGAATCAGTGTCGTTGGCACTTGAGCTGGCAAAAATTAATCTTGAGCAAACTAGGGAACAGAGAGTATTCGCAAGGGAAGAATTTGATAGGGAAAGAGAAAGGAGGCAGTTTTCGCATTCTGTAAATGATTTTAGTTTGCAAAAAGCAGTACAGCTTGTTCCCCGCTTCAATGACGCCGAACCAGAACAATTTTTCGAAAGCTTCGAAAATCAGGCTCGAGCCTTGAGGTGGCCAGAACAGCATTGGGCATCGGTGGTTCATACAGCATTATTGGGTAAGGCACAGGAATTTACGTCAGTATTAAATGACGCTGAATTTTCTGATTATTAAGTAGTAAAGACCACAGTGTTGGGAGCATATACATGTATCCCAGCCAAATATAGAAAGATTTTCAAGCTGAGCAGACGACAGCTTGGTCAATCCCTAGTGGACTTTGTGAGACAGCAAACCAAAGCTTTTACCAGCTGGTATAAAGCAAGTGGTGTGTCTACCTTTGAGGAGCTGGTACAACTTGTTCTGATTGATAACCTGCTGGAGTCTGTGGGACCAGAGGTTCGAGTCTTTCTGCAGGATCGTGACTTAACCACTGCACTGGAGGCAGCCAGGTTGGCTGATACCTTCAAAACTAACCGCTCCTTGTCTGAGGGGTCCCGTCTCTCTTTTCAACAGCCTGGCATTAGCAGAGATCGTCAACCTTGGAGAATGAAGTGCCAGCCTGAGGGAAACGTCTACGTCAGCCAACTAAGTCACCTGGTGAGCCACGCTTCTCAACATGTGGTCCACCTGCGGAGAGGCAAACTACTCATGGTGCATCTCGACAACAGTATCCAGAGAGACACCAGCCAGAACGACACCATTTGCAACGTCAGCAGGGAGTAAATGGCAAGAATGTCGTCTGCTTCCTGTGCAATAAAGTAGGTCATATCCGTCCCAACTGCCCCCATAAACCCCAACCCATTGGAAAAGTCTCTAATATCCCTAGTAACATGTCCCCTAGAGAAGTAGAAAAAGGTATGGCCCCTTATTATTGCACGAGTCTTATTTCCCTTCAGGAAAACTCAGAAACAACTGAAGTAAATAAGTTTAGAGATACTGGAGCATATTGCTCACTTGTAAGAGAAGGAATGTTACCCCTTTCAGAGAACACTTCCTTGAATTCCTCTGTTTTATTGGAAGCATTTGGAGGAGCTATATATTCTGTCCCTTTGCATAAAATTTATGTACAGTGCAAATATTACACTGGGTACTTGACTGTAGGTGTCTCAAAAGGATTCCCCATGAAAGATGCCATGTTATTACTGGGTAATAACATTACTACTGTTAGTGCGTGTCCTGAACCTATAATGAGTAATTCTTCTCCGCTGTTGGTCATAACTCGGGCAACATCCCAAGGGTTGTTTACCTGGAGTTTACCTGGAGAGAGTTCCAGGGGTCAACGTCCCCGCGGCCCGGTCTGTGACCAGGCCTCCTGGTGGATCAGAGCCTGATCAACCAGGCTGTTGCTGCTGGCTGCACGCAAACCAAAGTACGAGCCACAGCCTGGCTGATCCGGAACTGACTTTAGGTGCTTGTCCAGTGCCAGCTTGAAGACTGCCAGGGGTCTGTTGGTAATCCCCCTTATGTGTGCTGGGAGGCAGTTGAACAGTCTCGGGCCCCTGACACTTATTGTATGGACCCTTAACGTGCTAGTGACACCCCTGCTTTTCATTGGGGGGATGGAGCATCGTCTGCCAAGTCTTTTGCTTTCGTAGTGAGTGATTTTCGTGTGCAAGTTCGGTACTAGTCCCTCTAGGATTTTCCAGGTGTATATAATCATGTATCTCTCCCTCCTGCGTTCCAGGGAATACAGGTTTAGGAACCTCAAGCGCTCCCAATAATTGAGGTGTTTTATCTCCGTTATGCGGGCCGTGAAAGTTCTCTGTACATTTTCTAGGTCGGCAATTTCACCTGCCTTGAAAGGTGCTGTTAGTGTGCAGCAATATTCCAGCCTAGATAGAACAAGTGACCTGAAGAGTGTCATCATGGGCTTGTCCTCAATAGTTTTGAAGGTTCTCATTATCCATCCTGTCATTTTTCTAGCAGATGCGATTGATACAATGTTATGGTCCTTGAAGGTGAGATCCTCCGACATGATCACTCCCAGATCTTTGACGTTGGTGTTTCGCTCTATTTTGTGGCCAGAATTTGTTTTGTACTCTCATGAAGATTTAATTTCCTCATGTTTACCATATCTGAGTAATTGAAATTTCTCATCGTTGAACTTCATATTGTTTTCTGCAGCCCACTGAAAGATTTGGTTGATGTCCGCCTGGAGCTTTGCAGTGTCTGCAATGGAAGACACTGTCATGCAGATTCGGGTGTCATCTGCAAAGGAAGACACAGTGCTGTGGCTGACATCCTTGTCTATGTCGGATATGAGGATGAGGAACAAGATGGGAGCGAGTACTGTGCCTTGTGGAACAGAGCTTTTCACCGTAGCTGCCTCGGAGTTTACTCTGTTGACGACTACTCTCTGTGTTCTGTTAGTGAGGAAATTATAGATCCATCGACCGACTTTTCCTGTTATTCCTTCAGCACGCATTTTGTGCGCTATTACGCCATGGTCACACTTGTCGAAGGCTTTTGCAAAGTCTGTATATATTACACCTGCATTATTTTTGTCTTCTAGTAGCATTTAGGACCTTGTCTAGTGATCCAATAGTTGAGACAGACAGGAGCGACCTGTTCTAAACCCATGTTGCCCTGGTTGTGTAACTGATGGGTTCTAGATGGGTGGTTGATCTTGCTTCTTAGACCCTTTCAAAGATTTTTATATATGGGATGGTTAGTGCTATGGTCTGCAGTTCTTTGCTGGTTGCTTTTAAACTGCCCCCTTTGTGAGAGTGGGGCTATGTCTGTTTTTTTTAGTACTGTGGGACGACCCCCATGTCCCATGGCTCCCCCCATAGGATGAAAAGACTCGTGACAGGGCTTCTTTGCAGTTCTTGATGAACACAGAGTTTCCATGAGTCTGGCCTGGGCAGAGTGCATGGCATGTCATTATTCGGCCTGTTCGAAGTCCATTTGGCGTCATTGATAACATCGGTATAGGCATGTTTAATCAAATTTTGTGGTCATCATCATAAAAAATTCATTTTGATCTTCGACTCTCAGTCGGGTTAATCGGCTTGCTAAAAAACTGAAGTCATATTGGACTTGAGTAGCTCACTCATTCCTTGGCTGTCATCTGTGTAGACCAGCTTGTTTAAGTAGGGGCCCAATTACTGACGTTGTTCTCGATTTGAATTTGGCGAATAGGAGAATAAATACTTTGGGTTTCTTTCCGATTCATTTTATGCTTATGTTCTTCCCCGCGATTCTTCACTCTAAGAGGATTCTTTAGCTTAAGTTCGATAAATGCTTGCTATTTCTCTGACCAGTGGCTCCGCTACGCATTTAAGATATATTGACCTCTTTTAGGGAGAGCCCTCTGTTATTCTTTTCCATCGCCTGTAAAGGGAGCGCCTGTCTCTTTCGGTTTTTACACTACTCCTCTTTTTTCTTAGAGGAATAAGCCTTGTGCATACACGAGTGCCACACCGAGTTAAACTGTTTTCTAGGCATAATTGGGTCTGTAGTTTGCTTAGTATATCTTCCCAGCTTATTTCGTTAGGACTTGTTTTACCCGTTGTCCCCACTTTATGTTTTTGTTATTGAAATTGATTTGGTGAATGCTCCCTCGTGACTAATCTCATTATGTCGACTGGGGCTCCCGCATACATTACTGAACCTCAATTATGTTGTGATCTAGTATAATTTTTTTGATATGGTGACATTTCCTTATCAGATCATCATTGTTAAGTGAAGATTAGTGTCCTAGTGTAATCTCCAGTCTAGTAGGCTCTATTATTTGCTGGTTTAAATTGATTTTGTGCAGAATGATTTAAAAGCTGCGCGTGAGTGTGAGTTTTCATCAGAGCTGCCTCCTGGTGTTATTACTGGCAACAATATTATTTGCTATATTCCTCCATTTTAGTGCCTTAATTGAAATCCCCCAGGAGCAAGATGTTGGTGTCAGGAGTTGGATTGTTATACCAGACAGTGTCAATTTTTAACAGCTGTTTCCTGAATGCTGGGATGTTCATCCAGAGGCTGTAACTACCACAATGGACTAGGTATTGGTTCTCGACCTTTTACTTGTAAAACTTCCACCTACATCATTTTGAGGCATTTAGTACAAGTTCTAGTGCAAACAAGTACTCTGCAATGTATAGGCCAACCGACCCTTTTTGCCTGTTCACTCTGTCACATCTGTATAGGTTGTAACCTGGGATCCATAAATTCGTTGTCCAAGTGATCCTTTATGTGGGTCTCAGTGAAAGCCCAACATTGCCTTTGCTCTGCTAGCAGTCCACGGATGAAAGGTATTTTGTTTTAGTTGCTGGCTTAGACCCTGTAAAATTGCAAAGAAGATGTTAACGGACTGTGGTATTGTTGGTACTGGGGGGGCATTTTTTTGGCATGAGTATCTGTATCTGATGGTTGGAGTGGAGGCCATCGACTGTGGTTGCCACTCCAAGGGAATGACAGGAATTTGGTGTACGATTTCTGCCATTTCCCTGCCAGTTTTTTATCCTTCCTGGCACTAAAAAACCTCTCCCTCTTGAGTGGCTTGTGGCTTAACCCAGGATTTCCCATGGCAGATGGATGTTTTGTATCTAATGTCCCCTTTAGATGGTATGATGGCAATTTAATGTTTATAGCAAGCACATATCTTTCCTGTAACAGAGAGGTAGCACAGTGCAGGGAGTGGAAAAGCATACAGGAAGTGAGTTTGCATTTCCTGTTGTCATATGGGCATGGCATTTTCTAGGGTGGTCATAGTTGCACGTCCCATCTGTTTCCCAGATTCCCATCCAGCAGATTCCGAGTGTATAGTATGTGCACCAAGGCCTTGGTTTCCTGTTGCCTTGGGTTTTTTCTGTGACTGTATCCCTGTTGGTGCATGTTTCCCCTGTCTTTACTTCTATCCTCCCTAGCACTCAACAATGGAGCTCCCACCAGTTTGTTTTTGTAATATAACTCATATTGCAATGGAGTCTCTTGTTTGCAATTTCCTGCAGTATTTCTAGTTTGCAATTTGGTTTATCTATCTTTGACTACCTTGTATCCCTACTATGGCTCCTGACCCCTATGAGGTCATTTATATGTATTCCTTCCTGCGTATAATTCCGACTACCTGGACAAAATCTCAGCTCACCATTACTGACTCCCAGGACAGCACCTCCAGCTTCACCATTACTGTCCTCCCAGACACACCTCCAGTCTTCACCATTAATGTCTCCCAGTGACAGCACAATCAACCCCCCATTTACTGACTACCATGACATCATCTCCCAGCCTTACAGTTTCTGACTACATGGCCCATACAAGGGCAGTACCATTCAGCCCGGACTTTTTATTTCCCATCTGTTGTAGAAAGTCTACCTACCAGGTTTTCCTATGAAAGCAGCTTTGATGTTGACCTCTTTAATACCCTTGTTGATTTTAGTCCACAATTTATCCTCATTTGGGATACCCAAAAACACTTCCCCCTGTTTTAATACGCTCGTAGCTATTCTTGATATCTGCCCAAGGAGCGTGACACAATTTCCACAAAAATGACAATTTATGCATGAGTAAGCCCGTTTTGTTTGACTGACCACAGACGAACACACAGCTTCAAATGATTTGGAATGGTTGATTTACTGCAATTCTACTAGCAACCTCTATTGAATATTCTATTAAAAACCTGCTAGGTATGCACCAACGAAACCGTTTGGAAACCAGTCCAGGGATTCGGACCAGTCAAGGGTTCGGACCAGTCAAGGGTTCGGACCATCAAGGGTTCGGACCAGTTAAGGGTTTCGGACCAGTCAAGGGTAACGGACCAGACAAGGGTTCGGACCAGTCCCAAGGGTTGGACCATCTAATCTGATCTGATCCGTGGGGTCTGGAAGAATGTTGACCAACCCTTGGACGACTCTTCCGATCTCGGAATAGCCAAGTTTGTTTTTATATAGGCACACCGGACGGACCCGTAAATCAAGTGAACATACCCCACCGATCATCCTTCCTATTCCGAGTTGCAGGATTGCCAGATGTCTCTGTTTCCATGCCCGAGGGAACAGTCCATACGGAGGAAACAACATTCAGGTACCCATCTTAAAATTCGCTTTTCAGGCAGCCATGGGTAGAATCTCTATATTGGGTCATCCATCAAGTATGAAGTTTTAAAAACAATTATTTGATCCTGCACAGGAGACTGGTAAGAGATAGAGGTCCGGCAATTGTTTAACAGGTTAGTAATTCCTACAAAGTAAAGACCCTCAATATTAAAATATAGCTCATAATACGCATTAGGAGGACACATAGGAATTACAAAAACCTTGTATAGAAACACAAAAGAATTTTAATTGGCCAAAAATTAAAGAAAGATGTTGAAAATCATATTAGGTGTTGTCGAGAATGTCCAGCAAGTAGGGAACCCCTGGACATTCATTAAACCTGCACCTCTCCAATACCTATACACAGCTGATGAAACCTTTTGCGCGCTGATTTAATGTAAGATTGTGTAGGTCCACTACCTAGGGTCAAGTCTGGAAATCAATATTTAAGTACGATTATGGATAAAGTAACCAGATACCCCGAAGCAATTCCCATGCATAGTATTAATACTAAAGCTATTCTCAAAGCTTTAACAAAATTCATTTCTTGTTTTGGCATTCCTAAAACTATTCAAAGTGATCAAGGTAGTAACTTTACTGCCAAAGCATTTAGGGAAGTATTAACTAGGTTAGGGATAATCCACAACTTATCCACTGCCTATCATCCTCAGTCCCAAGGCGCCTTGGAAAGATTCCATCAGACGTTAAAAACTATGATGAGAACTTTTTGCATGCACTTTCCTACAGACTGGGATGAATCACTACCTTTGTTGCTGTTCTCAGTACGAGAGATGGTGCAAGAGTCTACAGGGTATAGTCCGTTTGAGCTGATCTTTGGGCACAATGTACGAGGTCCTCTTCGGGTGCTCAAAGAAGGTTTAGTTTAATATGTTTATTATGCACCCCATACTCAAAGAAGGATGGATGGGAGAAGACGTTAGCTCAACACTCTACAACCCGTCTTCAAGGTTGCAGGTGGCACGTCAGTTAGCCAAGGCTAACCTAAAGACAGCTCAAAGTAAGATGAAACAGAGGTATGACAGAAGTGCAAAATTCCGCTCCTTCCATCCAGGAGACAAGGTGTTGGTGCAGGAACCTATACCTGGCCACACCTTGAAAGCTAGATTTACGGGACCTATGCAGATTGTAAGTAGATTATCTGATGTAAATTATGTGGTAGCTCCCATTGATAAGACCTCAAAAACTAAAATTTACCACACCAGAAAAAGTCCCAGTAATGACTCTGTCCTCTACCTCTGAGGACGACTCTGATTCTTTGCACTCTATCTCTGAAATTAATATTAAACTTTCAAATTCTGTCCTCCTCAAGGATCCTAGCCCTTTAATGGAGGGATTATCTGAAACGCAAGCAACAAATTTAATGGAGCTTCTACAGTCATATCCTAATATTTTTTCGGATATGCCGAAAAAATGTACGTTAGGTTATCATGATGTAGATGTGGGAAACTCTAAACCAATTAAACTCTCCCCCTACAGAGCTAATCCTGAAAAGCAAAGGCTACTTCAGCAGGAAGTAGAATTTTTGTTGAAGCATGGTTTAGTGGAGGAGTCATGTAGTCCATGGGCTTCACCGTGCATCCTTGTGAAGAAGGCTGATGGAGGGTTTCGTATGTGTACAGACTACCATAAGGTGAATGAGGTCACAATTACAGATGGTTACCCTCTTCCTCGTCTGGATGACGTAATTGACTTTGTGGGTAAGGCTACTTTTGTATCCAAGTTAGATCTCCTTAAAGGCTACTCTCAGGTACCTTTGACGGATAAGGCGAAAGAAATCTCTGCCTTCGTAATTCCAGGAGGTCATTATCAATACACAGTTACCCCCTTCGGAATGAAAAATTCCCCCTCTTCATTCCAGAAACTTATCCATCAGGCTATTAACGGACTTGAAGGCACGGCAGCATACCTAGATGATATTGTTGTGGTGTCTGATACTTGGGATCAACACCTACTTAGACTTAAGGCTCTTTTTGAGACCTTTAAGAGTTCCCATTTAACAGTTAATTTATCTAAATCTTCCTTTGGCCAGGCCACTGTCACTTTTCTAGGCCATGAAGTATGTAGTGGTAAAGTTGCACCTAAACTTGCTAAAGTTCTTGCTATTAAAGATTATCCAGTTCCTCATGATAGGAAATCTCTTCAACGTTTCCTAGGCATGATAGGATTTTACAGAAGATTCTGTAAGAATTTCTCAGATATTGTAGCCCCTCTTACCTCTCTTACCAGTCACAAAGTTCTCTTTAATTGGACCTCAGACTGTAACACTGCTTTTAATAAAGCAAAAAGATATTGTGTACTGCACCCATTCTCTTGTCTCCAGACTTCTCCAAACCTTTTTCATTACAGGTTGATGCTTGTGAGTCTGTGTTGGGGCAGTACTATTACAAATCGGGAACAAGAAGTTGCAGCCTGTAGCATACTTTTCAGCCAAGTTCCAGCAACATCAGAGAGCTTATTCTACCATTGAAAAAGAAGCCCTCGCGCTGGTACTGGCTTTGGAGCATTTCGATGTTTATGTGGGCCAGACATCGCAGGTGGTCACAGTCTACAGTGATCACAATCCTCTAGTATATCTCCAAGCCATGAAGAATCACAACACAAGGCTTATGAGCTGGACACTAAGGCTGCAGGCCTATAGTATTTCCATTAAATATATTGCCAGCAAAGAAAATATGTTGGCAGACTCTTTATCTAGAGTCTAATATTTTTATTTATTTAGGTTAGGATGTTATTTGTGGTAACCCTTTTCATGCTCTTTTTTTTTATCCACTGGTGTGGGTTTTTTTTTTTTTAGTGAGGGGATGCGGGCTACTGTCCGCCTGTATCTTGGACCTATGCTAGCCTGACTGACTGCTGTCTCACTCTTAAGTTTAGGGTTTGGCTTTTGGTCACGAGAAAAGCTGAGCTCTGTCTAAGAGTTGGATGGTGGAGAGGAAAGGCGGTCCCATTATATTTTTACCATGGTGGCACGGTTACCACTGGGAGGTGGCAGCCTAATCTGAGCCTTCTTGGGGTGGAGGTGTGGCATGCAAAGAGTACGTAACCTTTATTCGGCGCATGTACACACCCTCATTTACAGGCTATCTCCCCCAACCAGCGAACCAGGTTGCTAAGAGTTGATGATGGGGCCCCGTCGTTCAACTAGTGACCAGGTTCTAGCCAATAAGAAGATGGTTTTGGCAATCACAGAGGTTATGTGGGTACCACTCTTTCCCGTCTGCCCTTGTCATTTCCATTCTAGAACTGGTTGAAGCCCGGTCTGCTATCTTGTGGCTTCTATTTCTGCCTTGCTTACCATGGAGTGCACTATACTTATCACTGTACATAGTGAACATATTCCTGTTCTAAATTGGTGAAGGATATATAAGTCTAAACTTTTTTGCTGTGTTTATTTTGCTCCCATTACACCCAGGATAACAGGCCATTTGGAATCCTGGGTTGTAATATATAGTAACGACAGTTTCATTGCCGGCTACTTGTTAAGGTGGGGTAAGTCCAGCTCCTGCTATCCACCCCCTTTTTCTCCCTCCAGGAAAGTGATAGTTTGATTGTCGGCTGCTTGGTAAGGTAGGGTCAGTCTAGCTCCTGCTATCCCTTCCCCTCCTTCTCCCCCCCCCCGAAAGGTGACGTGTGGGGCTCCTGTCCAAACAGTAATCACTAGACTCACAGCTCCCAGCACTACTGTAAGTACATGCCTGCCCTGTATTCTAGTGGATTTATTGGTTGAAAGCTTCACTTTTGACCAATAATAAACTTAGTCCTTTCAGTCTTGCTCTAGGTTGACTGTTGTAATGATCACCACGTCTTTTAGGTATTGTACTTATCATGGAGAGTGATTTCTTAAGCAGTGGGTAACCTGTCTATCTTTCCAGCTAGAATGACGGAGAGGGTCACCTGCCAATCAACGAGTAGAATTGAAGGAGACGGACTAACGTTCGGAGATATCCCAAATTTTGATCCACTTACCTGTTTGTGTATGCCAGTAGCAGGATATAACCCCTCATCACTGCAGTTGAGAAAACCTGCTTTCCTGTCATCTGGAAGGATTATTGAAAGCTAGAAAATCTGTGAAGAACGAGCCGGTGGGTTGTCATCAACACCTGCGACCCTCCCCATCATAAGCAACGGCTACGATTTCAAGAACACGCAGTGTCACCAACACCAGACACCCAAGTTTTATTTATATTTATTAGCGTTGAATTCAGTTATCATTTATATTTTTCATTTTTCATTTTCTTTAATGTAGGATTAATATTTCATATTTAAGTGTTTTATATTTTATATTTTCTAAATAATAAAGTGTTTATATTTGTCAGTTTTTTTTTTTTCTATACATTAATTTTCCTGAGGTGGAGCCAGCCTTGGTAATACTGTCTGAAGTTGTTACAGGGCTGAGTAAGCCTTCACATATATATTTTAGGAAAAAGAGGATAAATAAGTATACAAGATATGATGTAGGGAGTAATGGCAGTAGTTTGCTGGATTATGTATTCGTAGATAGAAGACTGTTGAGTAGACTTAAACATGTATATGTTTATAGAGTGGCAACAAATATATCAGATCACCTTTTAGTTGAAGCTACATTGAGAGTAAAAGGTAGATGGGATACAAGGAAAATAGAAGCATCAGGTAAGAGAGAGGTGAAGGTTTATAAACTAAAAGAGGAGGCAGTAGGAGTAAGATGTAAACAACTATTAGAGGACAGATGGGCTAGTGAGAGTATAGGCAATGGGGTCGAAGATGTATCGGGTAGGTTTAAAAATGTAGTGTTAGAGTGTTCAGCAGAAGTTTGTGGTTACAGAAAAGTTGGTGCAGGAGAGAAGAGGAGCAATTGTTGAGAATGATGATTGTGAGGGGAAAAGTTTCAATTGATAGGAGTAGAGTAGTGGGGGAAGAGTATTATAGTAACAATTGTTTCATTGACGGCTATTGTTAAGGTTAGAGGTAAGTACACCTTCCCGCTATTCCCCCCCCTTTTTCCCCTCACGAAACTGATAGTTGATTGCCAGCTGCTTGATAAGTGTAGGGTCCAGTTAGCTCCCGCTATCCCTTCCCCTCCCTCCTTCCCCCCCCTCTGAAAGGTGACTGTGGGGCTCTTGGCAAACAGTAAAATTGACTCACAAGCTCCCAGCACTACTGTAAGTGCACGCCTGATCATATTTTAGTGGATTATTTGGTTGGGATTGCTTCACTTTTGACCAATAATTAACTTAGCCCTTTCAGTCTTTATCTGTTAAATGTTTTAATAATCTCCACATCTTTTTAGGTATTGTATTATCGTGGAGAGTGATTTCTTAAGCAGTGGGTAAATCTGTCTCTCCTTTACAGCTTGGAATGGCAGAGCAGTAGTGGGTCACTTGCAACCAAGAAGGAATAGAAGGAGACGGACTAACGTCCTGAGACGTCACATGGGTTTATTTACTTTAATGTTTATTGCACGCCAACGTAGGACTAACCCCCTCATCATAGCAGTGGTGAACGAAACTTGTTTTCCTGTCAATCTGAAGTAATTATTCACGGGCATACTCTGTGAAAGAACGAGGGCTTTGTGGTTGTCCCCACCAACCCTGCAACCCCCACCACATCAGCAAAGGCTACGATTTCAAAAACACATGCAATGTCACCAAACAACAGACGACCCCCAGTGTTCACTTATATATTTAGCGTTTTAGTTCAATATCATTTTTTTTCATTTCATTTTTCTTTTTCTTTCATTTAGGATACCCATTCATGTTTTATGTTTAATTTTTCCGTTTTTAATAATAAAGTGTTTATCATTGTCTGTTATTATTTCTTTTTTCTTATTCATTAAATTTTCCTGAGGAGGAGCTTTAGCTTGAGCAATACTGACTGAAGTTGTTTACAGTGCCTGAGTGAGTTCACAAGTTGCGACCTTGCCAGGATCAACTCTACTGAATCAAGATAAATGCCATCTCGAATCTTCTACCTTGGACTCAACAACCGCCATACCACAGATGGATATCCACCATGCCATGAGTTAATCATTTCTCTTTGGTAGGTCTACGGTAAGGTATTTAAAAAGAATTTGGTGATAGTGTTATTGTCTCAATTTATTGTAAGTCAAGTCTGGGCAGGATATATATTTAATTTCTGCCAACTTTCTGAGCTTTGATGAAAACACGTTGGGGTTAGACTCTAGGGACCCAAGATTTTTCAGTGACTATTTGTTTCATTGTGCTCTTTATTTTATCAAGGGAAACTAGTCGTGGACACTTTGATTTGCTTAGTTAGTATGAGAAGATTGGATGGATCATGTGACCCCATTCTACTTACTGTATGCCTTGGAGCCGGGCATAGAAACCTTCATTTTCATTAATACATATTGTTTAAAATGAGCAGGGATCGAGCCCCCTGTTTATTTACAGATTGAGCAGAGCAAGGAATTGAACCTCCATTTTTCTTTTGTACCCATTTCATTTTTCCCCTCATAGTTTAAGTTTTCTTGCAGTATGGAGGAATACAGTTTTTGAATGAAACGTGGAAGTAAGTTAGGAATAACAGGGAAAAATTTTAGATCTTTCATTAGTGCTAAAAGATTCCAGGAAGACTTGAAAGAGAGAAATTTGAGAGAGAGAAGAAGAGAGAAGATAGAACAGTTAGGAAATAGGGAAAAGAGAAAGAAGAAAAGGAGAGAGAGAGAATCGAAAGAGAAGAGAAAAGGAGAAGAGGAGAGAAAGAGAACCTTGAAAGTGACGGAGGAAAAATGAGCGACAGAGAATGAGAGGAAATCCAAGGAAAAACAGTTTAGAAAGAGATAGAAAGACAAAAAGGAGCGTGATACGCTTGATCAGATAGAATGAGCTAGAGCATCGTGAAGGAACAAGTTACTAATTAAAGAGAAACTTGAGGAAAAGCGCAAAGGATAGAGAAGATGAGGAAACGCCTAGAGAAAGTGAGAAAAAGCTAGGAATTTCGTGAGGAAATAAGCAGAGAAACATGAGTTAATAGAGTGGAGAAAAGGATCGCGAGCTCGAAAAATCTCGCCTAAATTAGAGATTAAAAAAGTTAACTTTGCAACCACAGCAAAAAATAGAGGAAGGGAGTACTTGAACATTCTTTGCAGCTAGTGCACATAATCAAACCACCTAATTTACCTCCCTTCACAGGGGTGATGACATTACTTCATACATTATCAGGGTTTGAAAATACAGTACCCTCTAGTGAATGGCCTGCTGACACCTGGCGCTACCAGGTTAAGGGAATGTTATTTTCTCGGTGTACAGCCTTGAAATATCTATGCAACTTTGTTGCAGGATATCATATGTAATTATAACCTGCTGGAGAGAAGGCCAATCCTTAAAGCATACAAAAAACCACAAATTCTTACAGGAAAGAATTTCAGGTATGCCACCCCTTCAGCATGGCCAAAACTTTCACCAGTTACAAGTAACACTCTTTGGTTTGTTCGACTTTTGGATAGATGAGTTCAGGAATTGATCACAGTTATGAATCTCTTAGAGACTTCATGGTTTGCTGACCAGTTCCTGACAGCTCTTCCCCATCAGACCGGATAAACATTCATTAGAGTACGTTACCTGATTAAGCTGAGGAAGTGGATTGAGGCCGCTCCTCTGAAATTGTATGCTGAGGCTCATATATTCCTTATAACGACCTAATGGGATCGAACCCAAAGGGCAAGGGTCACCAGATCTTAAGGAAATCAAAGCTCTTGTGGGAATGTATTAATAAAATGATTCTTTTATTCCTATTTGTCATTTGTGTGGTGTTTAAGGGACAAAAAACGTCCAGATTGTCCTTTTAAGGAAGGTCCAAACAAGTTGGAAGATGTTTTTTATAGATTCGAAATGAACAAGCACCTTCTGGTTCAGGGAACAGTTAATGAACTTAATGTATTTACCATTTTACGAGACACTGGATGCACATGTATTGTCATTTTGATAAGCTGTGACCTAACCTTAGAAACCAGTCCTCTGCTATTACTTTCAGACGACTTGGGCCATACGACACTTTCCTACCATCATTGTACATTAGGTCCTAAATGGTTACAGGTTGGTCTGAAGCCCGTACTAGCCTCCATTACTTGCGTGCTCCGTGCTAATAAGGTAATGTAAAAAAGTGTCATTCTTCCTTTGAGGTTGGACCTTTCATCACCAAAGGTGGACATAAGCTTTTCAGATCCTCTTCCTCGAAAGTTCAGATGAGACAATGTCTCGCGAGATTCATGTGGGAATTAAAAACCAGTGATTGCTACTCTCGAAAGTGAGGGGTAGTTGGATCACAGTTCACTTGTTAGATGGAAGATACGGTACGATAAGATAAGATAAGAGTCGTTCGGGATTTTTTAACCCCGGCAGGCGTTAGCCACCCAGGATTAAACCCAAGAAAGTCAGTGCGTCATACGAGGACTGTCTAACTTATTTCCATTGGGGTCCTTTATATTGTCACCAGGATGCGACCCACACCAGTCGACTAACACCCCAGGTTACCTATTTGCTGCTAGGTGAACAGGACAACAGGTGGTAAGGTAAACATGTCGTAAAAGTTTCACCCGCCGGGAACGAACCCGGGCCCTCTGTGTGAAGCGGGAGCTTTAGCCATCAGGCCACGGGCCACAATGTGAAGTGAAGATATCGCCTCTGATACTATAATTGTCTTGACTAGGGCTCAGGACCAAAGCCCAGGCTTCTCCTATGTCCATCCCTTTGATTTTCCCAGACTTTTAAGCCTTTGATATATGAAAGAACTCATTTGCAATTTTACAACGTAATTCCCTTTCTTCAGAATTGCAATAATGCCGTTTTAAAAAAAATCAAGTTATTCAAAAAAAAAATTTTAAAAAATTTGAATATATAAAGGATATCTTTTATAAGTCAGTTTTTTCAAATTAAATTTCAGACGAGATGGACCATTCCATCTTAGTTGTTCCAAGTCAATGCAGAGAGACTGTTCTTAAAAATGGCTCATGACTTACAAGGGGAGGGACATTTTTTCGCACCGGAAAAAACCTTAAAAAAAAAATTTGGGAAAAATTTTTTTGGCCCCCCAAAAATTTTCCTCAATTCCTTATTGTTGGAAGTTTGGCCAAAATGTCATCCTCTCTGGTCCCCGGGGGGAGTACCTATGGTCAAAATGCGATCTTTAGGTACCCCTTTAAAAGAGTGCTATTGCACTTTGGCCCTTTTTTAAACTTTCATCTGGGGGACTAAGATATTATTAACTTTAGTTATTATCTTCGAGTTCTCTGAAGCCGCCCTTTAAGCCCCATAAACACGAGGTGGCTAACCCCTTTTGTCCACTTCCCGATTTGGATCCCTAGAGAGATTGTCGGGACCGGGGACACAATTCAATCTGATTTAATGAACATTCTCCCACTTTAGAGTAAAGCTCTCTTCACAACACCATCACCCACTGAAAAGGGGGTTTGACCCCCCACATTGGGTTTCAGGTCCATTTTAAGGAAACTTTGCCCCCTTTAAAACCCTAAGGGGGGCATTTCCCTCCCCTGTGCTTTGTTTCCTGGGGGGAAGTTCCAGTGACTTTTGGGGGGTTTTCACCTTTTGAATTCTCATGGTAGACAGCCAGGCCCTTTGCCCATCTTCATGACTTTTTACAAATGAGGAGGTATTCTGGGGTCGTCTTCTTACCAGTTTCTCCGGCCTTAGATCCAAACTTGGGGGAGACCTTGACATAGTTTCAAAAAAATAAGCTTGTAATGGCCCCAGTACAAACCTATTTGTTTCCAAAGTCAGGGGAGAATTTTAAAAAAAAGGGGGATCAAGTTCGGGTACTTTCCCATCAGTCAAATAAATAATAGCATGGAAAGGTCCATTAAAGTATTAAAAATTTGGGGGAAAGTTGGACCTCTGAAGTAAAGGGGAAACCCCAAAGCTTTATCTATCAAAACCTTAAAAATATTACCGAGAAATTGGGTTAACTGCCTTAATAACTTTGAATTGGTTTTTCCACACAATTGAAAAGACAACTGAAGAATGTAAGGTTCGTAATTGACAACTCTAATTAGACATGATGAAAGACTACTGCTTGGTTTAAAATCTGGCACAATCAACATTAAAATTAATGAAACTTGGGACCCTAAAAGACATGACACTTCGAGGGGGTAACTTTTAAGACGTCTTTCTGAATCCCGGTGTTACCTCCCCGGTAGTCCATAAGATTGACTTTTTGAGGACAATCCGGTCAAAGGGGGGAAATTTTTCCAGTTCCCTTTACCTTAGGGAGCATTTACTGGAGGTAACAAATTTTTAAAACTAAAAACATTTAACCTTCGTTCTGATATTGCTCACAGTAGTCATGGTTAAGAAGGGGATAATTCATAAGATTGCATTTACTCAGAGGCCTTAATGCTATAATCGGTGGGGGTGGGGGCCCTTTTCCTCACAGAAGCGTTACATAAAATTTTATGCGCTTTCCTTCTTTCAGAGATTGAATTGGCCCGGGATATCATCAAGTAAAGTTTGATCCTTTTTCAAAACGTACACCACTTTCCTACACCCCAAGGACGATGCAGTATAGAATATGCCCTTGGTTTGGAACTGCCTGGCTACCACGTGAGACTGATGAGAAAGGGCTTGGGTATATGCAAATTTTCAGTTTTTTTTGTAACTTTACTAATGACATCCACTGGGGGCAACATATCCCAAAATTAACATCAGTTTTGCGTAGGTTACCTCCATGGCCCCATGCCAAGCCAAGAAATGTTCCTTGGGTTTTAACAAGATTTGTTCTTGGCTGATACTTTCTAATAACTCTCTGCAGCCCTCCAGTAAAATCAAAGCTTTTTTGAATTTTTAAAATTCCCCAAAAACCCAAAACTCACGTACTTTTTTGGTTTTTGAAATTTTTTGCACGGTTTATCCCAAACCTTTACTTTTTCTTACAGCATTTACCCGATTTCCTTTAAAAAAGTTTAAAGGAAACCTTTTGAACTTTCGACGTAACTCAGGAAAAGTTTAATGAAATTAAAAGTATCTTTTCAAAAACCCTATTTTTAAAGTTTCCAGATATTAATAAAACTTTTTTTTTAAAAATGATGCCTCAAATACGGTTAGGTGCGGTGCTAACAATCCAGATAACTCCCTTCCCTGTATGCTTCCTAAGCCAAAAACTCCTTCTGCAAAAAGAGATACTCCCCCATAGAAAAGAATGTTTGGCCCTTGTGGGGGTATCTCAAAGTTAAATTTTATTTACTGGGAAAAAGAAATTTTAGAAAGGACCACAAACCCTTTTGATATACCTTGAAACTTTTAAGGGACCAAAACAGTCGGTTGAGGTGGACTTGGCACTCCAGGCTTTAAATTTCTTTTTTGGTATACAATGTTCATCCAATATTTCTGACTGGTGAAGTCGGACGGGTCAGTAAAAAGATTTGTTGTTTACGGGCTTCCACATGTTAGAATCTTTTTCCCCTCACCTATTCTTCTTATACTCTTGACTATAAGTCTTGTATCGGGGAGTGTGAGGAAAAAGTTCAATAGATAGGAGTAGTGAGGGAGTATATAGTAAAATAGTTCATTGACGGCTACTTGTTAAGGTAGGGAAAAAGTCCAGAACCTATTCCCCCCCCTTTTTCCCCTCCCCCAAAAGTGCTAGTTTCTTTGCTGGTGTTGTTAAGGCAGGTTCAGTCTAGCTCCCGCTACCCCTTCCCTCCCTTTCCCCCCCTCTGAAAGGTGACGTGTCGGGTTTCGGCAAACAGTAATCACTCGACTCACAAGCTCCACACCTAGTAAGTCACGCTGTTTAAAATTTTAGTGGCCCTTTTTTTGGGTTGAAATTTTTTCACTTTTGATCATAATTAACTTAGCCCTTTCAGTCTTTATCGTAAATGTTTTAATAATCCCACATCTTTTAGTTATTGTACTTATCAGGAGAGTGATTTTAAGCATGGGTAAATCTGTCTCCTTTACTGCTTAGAATGACAGAGTGGGTCACCTCCAACCACGAGAAGAATGAAGGAGACGGACTAACGTCCTAAGACGTCCCATGTTTAATCTACTTATCTGTTATGTATGCCAATGCAGGACCTAACCCCTCATCATAGCAGTGGTAACGAACCTGTTTTCCTGTCATCTGAAGTAATGATTCATGGCTATACTCTGTGAAGAACGAGCCGGTGGTTGTCACCAACACCTGCGACCCCCCCCACATCAGCAACGGCTACGATTTCAACACAGCAGTGTCCCCAACACCAGAGCCCCATATCACTTATGTTCTTAGCATTGAGTTCAAATGTCATTTTTTTCATTTCATTTTTCATTTTTCTTTCAATTAGGATACCCATTCATGTTTTATTGTTTTACATTTTCCGTTTCTAAATAATAAAGTGTTTATCATTGTCTGTTATTATTTCTTTTTCTATTCATTAATTTTCCTGAGGAGGAGCCAGCCTTGGTAATACTGACTGAAGTTGTTACAGGGCTGAGTAAGCCTTCACAATGATGTAAAGAGAGTAGTAAGGGAGAAAAAGTTAGCATATGAGAAGTTTTTAGAAAGTAGAAGTGATGCAAGGAGGGAAGAGAAAAATGGAGAAAAAGAGAGAGGTTAAGAGAGTGGTGAAGCAATGTAAAAAAGAGCAAATGAGAGAGTGGGTAAGATGTTATAAACAAATTTTATTGAAAATAAGAAAAAGTTTTGGGAATGAGATTAATAATTTTGAGGAAGTTAGAGAAAAAAATGTATCTGTCAGTTTAAAAATAGGAGAGGAGAGTTATTAAATGGGGATTAGAGGTAATTGGGAAGATGGAGGGATATTTGAGGAATTTTTTAAATGTTGATTAATATAGGGAAGCTATGATTTCGTGTATAGGCAAGGAGGAATAACACCTTATAGGGAGGGGAAGAGTAAGTTGTGAGTGTGGGGGAAGTTTGTGAGGGATTTGGGGAAAAGGAAAGTGGAAAGGCAGATGAATTGATGGAACATAGATGGAAATGTTAAAAGCAGGTGGGGATATAGTTTTGGAGTGGTTGGTGCTATTATTTTAATAAATGTATGGAAGAGTGGCAGTGAGCATGCATAGCTCTTTTGTATAAAGGCAAAGGGGATAAAAGAGAGTGCAAAAATTGTACTGGAATAAAATCTGTTGAGTAAAACCTGGTGAAGTGTATGGTAGAGTTATTAGTGAAAGAATTTAAAAGTAAGGATAGAGGGTAGGGTAGCAGATGAACAAGGGGCTTTAGGACAGGTAAGGTGTGTGTAGACCAAGTGTTTACAGTGAAAATGTAAGTGATCAGTATTCATATAAGGCCCAAAGAGGTTTTTGTGGCATTTATTTATTTGGGGAAAAAGGGTTATGACAGGGTGGGAAAGTTTTTTGCAAGTGTATGGTTTAGGAGGTAGGTTACTGAAAGCAGTGAAGATTTTATGAGGATAGTGAGGCTCAATTAGAGTATGTAGGAAAGAGGGAGATTATTTCCGTAAAAATAGGTTACACAAGGTGGTGAGTACCTGTTTTCAAAATTTAGGGGGGGTTGAAGAAAAGTAAATGGGAGGGTCTTGGCAAGAAGAGTGGAGTTAAAGATTTTAGAATCAAACATAAAATTTGGGGTTGTCACAGTTGTTTTTTCCTGATGATACTGTGCTTTGGGTTATTCGAAGAAAGTTGAGGGGTTGGTGGATGAATTTGGTAGGGATGTAAGAAAAAATTAAAAAGGGAATACGGAAAGAGTTAGGTTATGAGGGTAACAAAAGATTGGTGATGAAAGATTGGGTATCAATTGAAGGAGAGAGTATGGAGGAGGTGAAGTATTAGATATTTGGGAGTGTACATGTCAGTGGATGGTTATTAAAAATGAGGTGAATCATAGAACGGTTTGGGAAAGAGTGAGCCGTGCATTTTGGAAGCCAAGAGGGGAATGTATGAAGCATAGTTTCACAACGCTCTTATGGAGTATGAACATAGGTGATGAATGTTTCAGCGAGGAGAAGGTGGAGTGTGGAGGTGTCATTGAGGAAATGTTGGTTTGAATTAATGCAGAGAATTCGTATTTAAAGTCAATACGAGCTGAGGGTTGCCAAAACTGTTGTCAGAGGGCTGAGGAAGGGTTGTGAGGTGGTTTGGGCACAAGAGAGAATGGAACAAACACAATGACTTTAAGAGTGTATCAATCTGTATGGGGGGAATGCGGGTAGGGGTCATTTTGGGGAAAGGTGGGGGGGGTAATGGGGGTTTTTGTGGCAAAGGGGTTTGGGATTTTTCCCACCAAGATGCATGAGCATTTTTTGATAGGGGTAATGGAAAACAAAGGTTTTTTAAATACTTAAGCCTGTTGGAGTGTAGCAAAGTAAATTTTGTTTGGGACTCGGGAAAATTTGGGGGGGGGTTTGCCTTACCCCGGGTGAGGGGAAGTACGTGTCTGCACTCTGAAGCAGGGGTCTTTTTTGTTGCAGTTTTATAAAACTTTTTGTGTAAAGCCCCCCTCGGGAAAAGACAGTGATGGAGTGAATGATGGTGAAGGTTTTTTTTTTTTTTGGCCACCCTGCCTTGTGGGGAAGGGCTGATTTGTTAAATAAAAATTTAAAATGTTTCAGTAAAATTCCCCTGGTGTTTGCCAGGTATTTGCTCAAGTTGACAAAAATTTTGAACGGGCATCCCAAAGGTAGTAAGGGGGTCCCAGTTTTTTTTTTAAATACTCCTGCCACGACTTTTTAGCCCCTTTCTATACTGACCAGGCTTTCTAAAGGAAATTTAACCCAAATTTTGGGAGGGGGGGAAAAATGTAAGGGTAATTTACTTTTTGATTATTTATTATTTTATTATCAAAACGGCCCGATTCCCACCAAGGAAAGGGCCCCCGGGAAAAAAAAAAAATTTTCACCATCATTCCCTCCATCACTGTCTTGCCAAAAGGGGGTGCTTTACACTAAAGTTTTTAAACTGCAACTTTAACAACCCCTCCTTAGAGTGCAGACACTGTACTTCCAACTCCAGGACCCCAATGGGGCCTCCCGGGTTTTCCCTGAACCCCCCCAAAAATTTTTTTATTTTCCCTCACACCCAACCCCCACTCAAGTTTTTAAAAAACCCATTTTTTTCCCCAAATTCACTCCAAACAAACACCTCACGCAAAACCTGCTGGAATTTCCAAGCCCCTAGCACACAAAAACCTCCTTTACCCCCCTCCCCCAACCCTTTCCCTTTAGGCCGGACCCCAAACCCCCCCTTTCCCCTTCCCACTAAGACTGATACACCTTGAATTTCATTTTTTTTTCGCTCCATTCTCTCTCATGTCCGAAACCACCTCAAAACCCTTCCTCCCCTTTCCTGGCCCAACATTTTTTGGTAACCCCGCCCCCCTCCTAACTTCAAACAAACCGAATTCTCTGCATTAAATTCACCCCAAACATTCCCTCAGACATGCATCTCCATCCTCCACCTTCTCCTCGCGCAACTTTTCCATCCCCCCTGCTTCACACCCAATAAGACTTTGGGAAAAAAACTATACTCCATACATTCCCCTCTTTGCCCCCCAAGGGACAAAGTTTTTTTTCTCCACAGCCCCTTAAAAGGCACCATCACTCTTTTTCCCTCATCAATTCTTAAATTCACCCTAAATTTTTTCATAGCCCCCTCCCTGCACGTCCACCCCCAAATTTTAAAAACATTCACCTCCCCCATACTCTCTCCCCCCCCAACTGATATTAATCTTTCACCCCCTAATCTTTTTGTTATCCTCATAACCTTCTCTTTCCTGTTTTCACCTTTAATTTTCTTCTTTTGACCCCCCTACCAAATTCATACCCCAATCTCTGCAATTTCCTCTTCAGAATCCCCCAAAGCACAGTGTCACAGCAAAGGCACTGGGGACAACTCCACTTTGTGGGTGATTCTTTATCTTTTAACTCCACACCTTTTGCCAAGACCCTCGCTTTACTTCCCTTAAAACCCCCTCTATAAAATTTTAAACAACCACGGTGACATACATACCCTTTGTCTAAGGCCTACTTTTCGGGAAATTTAATTTTCCCTCTTTCCTACATACTCAACTTGAGCCTAAACTTTTTCCTCGAAAAAAAAATTTCTTCACTGCTTTCAGAAAACCTACCTCCTACCCCATTACATTTGCAACATCTCCCAAAATTTGGGCCCCCCTACCACCCGTCATACCCCTTTTTCCCAAAAATCCAAAAATGCCACAAAGCCCCTTCTTTACCCTTTATCAAAAAAATTTTCCCACTTAAAATTTTTCCCCTTAAACATCTGGGGCCCCACACCCCCCACCTTTCCTAAACCTCCTTGTTCATCTCTTTTCCCATTCTCCTCTTACCTTAATTCTTTCAATAATAACTCTACCATACACTTTACCAGGTTTACCCGCAGACTTATTTCCCCCTTTAATTTTGGGACTCTCTTTTATCCCCTTTTCCTTTATACAAAGGAAATAGCAAGCTCTCTCCAGTCCCCCAGGTACCTTACCCCTTTCATACATTTATTAAAAAATTTCAGCAAACCCCCCAAAAATATATCCCCCCCTGCTTTTAAAATTTCTATCTTTTCCCATCAATCCCGGGTCCTTTCCCCCTTTTTATTTTACCTACTGCCCACGAACTTCCCCCACACTCACAACTGGCTCTTCCTCATCCTACAAGTTTTATTCCTCCTGTCCCATACACGAAATCACAGCTTCCCTATCTTTTAAAATTTAAAATTCCCCAAAATATTCCCTCCCCCTCTTTCCCAAAAACCTCTAACTCTCCATTTAAATAACTCTCCTCTTTGCTAAACCACAAGGGCCCAAAAGGCCCCTGCAGGGCCAAAGGGAAAGGGAAAAGGGGGGTAATTTGGGTTTAAAAAAAGGGGAGGGAAAGATTAGGAGGTTATGGGGGGTTTGTGGGGCCGGGGATAGGGTAGGAGTAGAGAGAAAACAAGAGATTTAGGTAGAAACCCGGGTGTGGGGAGCGCTGAAAACATCATTTCAGAGTTTGTGGGGGTAAACCGATGTCAAAAAAAATCAATTTTTACAAAAAATGCAAATTTAAAAATGATTGAGGAAACTCTAGTGAAAACTAAAAGATCTGCCCCCCTAGCCCCCGCCCTTTTCTTGGGTTTTTTTTAACAATAGTCAGTTTCCCGGTCCAAATTTTCCATTAAGATTTTTTAAAAAGTAAAATGCAAAACTGCTTTAGGATTAAAAGGTAGGCTAAATAACTATAGACATTTAAAAAATTTAAAAAGTTTTATTAATAAAGTTTTAAAATTGTTAGGTGGACAATATCAAGTAAAACAAAGTAATCCCTTTAATTAATATAGGATATAAGTTCCAAAACCCCTCTTTTGACATTTGTAAAAATGCTGAAGCACAATCATACTTTGGTTTTGGTTTTTTAAAAACCGTCTGGTACATTGTCAGCATTTAAGAACATAACACTAATACGTATATACAAGTATGTGTGTATGTGTGTAAGTGCTCTAAGTAGTTCGCTATGTCTCAAGACTCGACTTGACTTAACCAGTGACTGACTAAAAGCCCTCACATAAACTAACTTCTTGATCAATCTGGCAATCAGAACAGATTGCTTGAACAGTAAAATGACCAATTCGCTGAAGAGCAATATAACAAGCAGCAGCAACACAGAATCAGGAACAAGGAGATAACATAACGACCCTAAGTAGGGACCATCTGCAGATCCTCCACAAAAGTCACAAAACTCCCATACTACTGAATCTAAGTTCAGCATAAGAAAATCCCCAACTGTGACAGTGCACAGATACCAGTACAAATTAGGTCAGAAGCTACAGCTCAGGACCTGAGTTTCTCGGAGTGTCAGTGTGACACACAACCTCAGTAAAACATCAAAAATCACTAAGTCTAGGCTATGCTCTGTGAACAGTTACACAGAACTAACAAGAGAGAGCGACAGAGATGATGTTCCAACAAGGGCCAGCAAGGGAGAGATGGTGACGGAGGTGTTGTTGGAATCACCATCAAACAGAGAGAGCTAGCCAGAGGCAGGGCAATCCTCTCACCCAGGTGAGGTGTGATCACCCCACCCTGATCACGTGACTCTCCATGGACTGCTGCTGCCCAGCAACTACAGAGAAGCTGGCAGCAAAACAAGCAGAGTGGTAGTTTGCCAATGAGGGCAGCTACTTAACAGTCTCATTCAATGAGCACTGAGTAAGGTGTAAATGTTACATCCTACCTAATAATATAACTAAGTCAAATAATAATATAAAGCAATGTATTTACAATTTAGCTAGTATCGCAAATATCAGCAATATGAAATTATATGAACAGGTAATGTACATTATATACATTGTGAACCATTCAGGGGTTGCAATACCCCTCAGCATGACAAATGGTCGCACTAGGAGTTGTGTTAGTGTCTTTCACATGATTACTTCTGTGATAACTCATGTCACTTTAATAAAACAATTTAACATCAACAAATCAGAGTCACTCTTGTGCCATACACTTCTTTCATTTTACAGTGTCTATTTCACTATAAGCTATGCCCCTCATACTAGGACAGTACACAGCATATCGTATCTTTGCATACTTGTGGTTATGTACATCAGTGTAGAGACAGGAGAGCGTGGAAAGGCATGACACGTTGAGGCTCAATCGTAGTAGTGGAGACTGTATATTAGAATGGCAGTCTTGTGCGATAGACAGGAGATGGCATCCCACTCTTAAGTAGCGGTAGTGGAATGTGAGGCAGTATGGATATCTGTGTATGAGAAAGCTTGAGTGCAGTAACATAATGTGTGTAGTTAGGTGGGTGGCTGTGGCAGGATTGTTCCACCACTCAGTAACTAGCATTGCCCACACTTTACACACTCAACACTCAGCTTCTGTCTGCAACTGTCTCCTTCCCACACCAACATATATCACCACTACTGTGAATATATAAATAGAATAATTAGACATAAGTATATATAGTTAACATGGGCTGAAAGATTATGTTACTTTACTGAATTTAAAGTAGCAAGCAACAAAAGATATTTGGGCACAAAATTACATTAATTTTAATGTAACAATGATAATTAAGGACATGACAGAGCATCAGCAATTACATTACAATAACCACTGATATGTTGTATACTAATAGAGTATGGATGGATTCTGAGAGCCCACCTCATGATCCTAGCATTTTTACTCTTCATTGTGTTTGTGTAGGTGAGTGAATTGTGGTCTGAAAAAAACATTAATTTTAAATGGGGAAGTGCCCAAATGCATGTCAAAATGCTCCAAGGACACCACAAGAGCTAGAGCCTCTTTTTCAATAGTGGCATAATTTTTCTGGTGTCATTTGAGCCTAGATGAATAGTAACATACAGGATGGAGAATGTCAGTGGATGATGACTGTTGGAGCAGCACAGCACCCACTGCATAACTACTCACATCTAAATAAA